>JASEVX010000557.1:0-88593 GCA_031761405.1 Serripes groenlandicus
TCCTGGATATATTCTTGTTTCTGTAAGGTAAGAGTTACTGCTTGATTCCCTAAACTATTTTGTGTAATAGTCAGCCCTTTGTGAGTAAATAAAGTTGAGAGAGAAACAACAAAAGTGTTTAATTGTTTTTGGTGAGGTAAGCGTTGTCTCTAACCATCTTCTTGCTTACCAATTTTAACTCGTGCTCCTACCGAAATCCACTAAAGTTAGTTTTCTCTAAAATGTTTTGTGTTATAGTCAGCACTGTGTGAGTAAAGGTGAGAGAGAGAGAGAGAGAGAGATACTTGATACAACGGTGAGGGTGAGGGTTGTCTCTAGCCATCTTATACTACGCAATTTTAACTGGTGCTCTTACACTAGAATTCGTTTAGGAAACCAGGAACGTAGATACGTAGATATCTTCTACCCTGACGAAACGTAGTAATACAAGAGGTAATTCTGTTCACAGGTGCCCGGCGCACAAGACCCTAAAACATATTATTTTCATTTTATTTTATCATATTATCATCAATAAATTGGTTTTAGATTTTTTTTTTTTTTTATAATAACAGGTGCCCGGCGCACAAGACCCTAAAACATATTATTTTCATTTTATTTTATCATATTATCATCAATAAAATGGTTTTAGAATATTTTTATTTTTTTTATAATAATAACATTATAAAGGTATTTTACTTCCAGGGCATATCAACATATTTTTTTACATATGCCGTTTGTTAAATGGTTATAACAAAGTCAATTTTGGACCGATTTTTAAAAATAATATATTAATCGACGCGGAATTGATTGCTTTCAGCTATATACACACTAATATGGTAACAACTTTTCTATTTATCAAGATACGAGAGACGGATCATGCAAATGTTTTCTCTCGTAGGCGATGTGACTCTGTATTTATCAGATACGTCTATCAGTGAAATGCAACAAATGTAAGGTTTCATAGAACAAAATCAACGTATGCATATGCATAATAATATTCTATAACACTTACGTCCGGCTATTTTCTTTTGTAACAACCTTAATCGATGCTATCGGTAATTATCTGCAGCGGTTACTTTCGCTCGGATGAAGACAGCCATTCAAATTGGTGACCCGGAAGTCCTTTCTGGTGAAATTTTTATTAGTCGCCGGGCAGAAGCCCGCGACTTCTATTTTTAATAGGTTTTCTGAAATCACATGGGAGGGGGGATTATTATTAGAAAGAAACACATTTAGATGTCTTGAACATATTACAATTGTGTTTGTTTAAAAACGCTAAGGAATGACACATCTAAAATGAAATAAATATTCCGATGTTTTAGGTATTTTCAGTTTCTTTATTTGGACTCGCATTTATGTTTTTTTGTTTTATTTGCGAAGACAAAACAGTCCCTATTAGCTAGACTGGTATTCATTTATTTTACACTATATACTACATGTAATCAAAAGGCGATAACTACAAACCGATACGTCGACAGTCTAATTGTTTACTTACGCGCACCTGCGTGACTCGCGAATACCAACTGCGTAGATCAATCTCCTTTGCAGAGAGCCGTTCTTTACACTCACTTACAAATAGTAAATTATAGGTGATTTAAAATGTTTATTTGGTTCGAAACAAATCAGGAAAAGAACAAACCGAGATAAAACTGGTTTTAATGGGAAAATGACTTTGAACGAACACTCTCTGCCTATAAAGAGAGTTTCAAGAACCCTTTCAAGAACGACACCTCTGCGAATAAGAAATAATCGGGTCTTTCGTACAAAATTATTTCGTCCTTGACAATTTTAAATGTGTCATTTAATTCCCTAAAGGCATATTGCTTCCGATCTGCATATTGTTATGCATCATTGACACAAGGGCGCTCATCATAATATAATTTTAAAACATGAGTAGTTTATTATTTTCATTATAAAAAAGGAAGGAAAGAATTAAAATAAATCAACATGTTGTAGGGCTAAGTTTATGTTCGAAATTAAGTTTAAATTATACAACAATTTCAATGAGATTTAACTGTTTAGTTGATATTATATTTCGAAGGTGGTTTAATTTATAAATATTGGACTACATTTCAAAATTTGTTAATGTATGATATAATTAGGATGCCAAGCTAATATCATTTTGAGAAAAAGAGAAAACTCATGTCTTCAGCGATTTAACCCTTATCTCATTGTTTTAAAAGTAGATTGCTTCAAAGGTGTCCACTGTTGACTTTAACAGAGGAAAGGTAAAATGACGTGCTATTGCATGCAAATCCTAAATTGTCTGTTTTGTGGTTTTATTGAAAAATAATAAAATTCAAATATTCTGACAAACATCTTGAAAAGTGTATGTGGAATTCACAAATCTTATAATTATTCCTTAATGAAAGCACTGTATACATACTAAGACTAATGATTGGCAAGATTACTCATTTCCATTACTGTTTATGATCAATAATTAGTTGGTTGTGTGTATGGTCAACCTACTTTGGAATGGAGATTGATCATAAACAATGAAAGGCTTCAATTATCATTCACTTCGTTGACAAAACAATGCAAGTTATGATACATTTTCACTTGACCCCACCCCTGATGTTCCAATATGCCCCTCAGTTGATAACTGTTTATTCAACTACTATAATGTTAGTGTTATGCATAACTGCACTATGGATATCCGGCGACATTGATGCGTTGCATCAACTTTCTCTTACCCTCGCCGTGCAGAATTAACTGTTTGGCGAGCATCTGGTGAAATTCTATTGGTTCCCGGTTTTACATAGGTAAGTACACGAACGGAAACCAGTCCACGAAAGAATTGATATGGTTCCCTATTTTACTGAACGGAAACCGGTGCATGTAAACAACATAAGTGGGCGGTATATATTTTGAAGTCTTGCAATGAGCGAATATTATATTATTAATAATCTTATACGATTATAATCCAAACGATGGCAATTGTGACATGGTAAGTAAGATTATTTAATAGATTTGTTTTCTATATATATAATGACAATATAGTTCTATATTAGAAATGTAATAGATTGAATGGATATTGTTTGTTTATTAGCTTCGTGCATAGGTGAGCTATTGTGATCACATTTTGTCCGGCGTCCGGCGTGTGTCGTCCGTCGTCAACATTTGAGCTTGTTAACACTCTACGGGCTACATTTTGCATTCAATCTTCATGAAAGTTTATCAGAACGTTAATCTCCATAACATCTTGACAAGTTCAAAACTGGGCCATATGAGGTCAAAAACTAGGTCGAATTGAAGGGAAATCTTGTTAACACTCTTGAGGCCACATTTTGAACTTGAGCATGTTGAAACTTTTTCAGAATGTATGTCTTGATGATATGTAGGTCAAGTTCGAACATGGTTCATGTCGGGTCAAAAAGTAGGTCACTAGGTCAAATTGAAGGACAATCTTGTTAACACTCCAGAGGCGGCAATTTTTGCTTCAGCATTTTGTCAGAATGTTTGTCTTAAAAGTATCTAGGCCAAGTTCGAATATGGGTCATGCCAGGTTAAAAACTAGGTCACTAGGCCAAATTGAAGGGTAATCTTGTTAACATTCTGGGTACTGCATTTTTAATTTCAGCATGATGAAACTTTATCATAATGTTTTTCTTGATGCTATGTAGGCCAAGTTCGAATATGGGTCATGCTGGGTCAAAAACTAGGTCACTAGATCAAATTGAAGGAAAATCTTGTGAACACTTTGGATGCCGCATTTTTTGCTTCAGCAGCTTGGAATTTGGTCAGAATATTTGTCTGAATTATATCTAGGTCATGTATGAATATAGGTCATATTGGATCAGAAACTAGGTCAATAAAGGAATATATTGTTCAAACTCCGAAGGCCGCATTTTTACTTTGAGCAAGTTGAAACTTTGTCAGAATGTTGTCTTGATGATATCTAGTCCATGTTGGAATATGGGTCATATCAGGTAAAAAAATATAGATCACTAGGCCAAATGAAGGAAAATATTGTTAAGACTGTGGAGGTTGCATTCAGAATAATTGTCTTGATGTGTTTTGCATTGCAGTACATTGTATAATTAAGGTGAGCGATCCAGGGCCATCATGGCCCTCTTGTTTAATGACACTATAGATCACAGGGGTTCGACATTACCATATAGGATGTTATCTATCTGTTTCTCCCTTCCCCTTTCCCCCTCAATCCACAGGGATTCAACATTAGCATAACAATCCCTCCTCTACTCTTTCTCTCTCCTTCCTTTCCTCTCTCTATTTTCTCCCCCTCCCTGTTTCTATCTATCTCTTTCTCCCTTCCCCTTTATCTCTCTCCCTCACTACACAGGGATTCAACAATAGCATATATATACAATACTATAAAAAACACCTGCCTATTTTTTATAGTGCAACTTCCTGTATGGTAATATTGAATCCCTGTGCTTCCATGCCCTCTTCTATCATTTATCTCTCTCCCTCACTGCATTCTACTAACCCCACTCTTTCTCTATCTATTTTTCTCTCCATCCCCCTCCCCTCTGTTTCTTTCTCTTGAGCTGTATATATAAGATAGTTTAGTAATGTCATTGAACCATACAATTTTTGCTCTGACATAATATGGATGTTCTTCTGAAATCTAAACAAATTAGGTGATTAGTAATAAAATACAATGAATGCTCTGGAACCAAATATTGTGAGTTGTGAGTCCAATCCCTGGGATAAGATTCTTTCATGACCTTTCCAGGCACAAAGTACTGGGCCAACGATATTTTGTGTACAGCTGTGTGAAATTCAACCTAATTACTTAATTAATTTGAGGGACAAATATATAGGTTTGTGGTAGCTAGGTTGTAAAAAAGTGGGGCTTGATGTAACAGTAAATCAAGTAGTCTTTCATGAAGGTAAAAGTATAACACAACACGTGTTTATTCTACAAGATCTAAGTTTATTCTACGAGAAGCCTTTACATAAAGCGGGGTTTCTTGGAGCATGCGCATGGTTAGTAGACTGGCATCTGGACAATACTACATCTCCTTTCTTTTGAAATAAAAATAAAAATGTATTATTTTCCAACATAACATGAATACGTAAATCAGATATAAAGTATTACATTCAATAAACATATAAGGAAATTTGAGTCCAAACTGGTTATGAAAATCGTTAATCCAGATGTGCTGCTAATATATAAGTGTGTTTATTATGTCTATACACACGACTAAACGTCTTATCAACCTTTATTTGATCCATTGATTATCATTGAATAACTGGTTGGATTTAATTTCTCGACCACTGCGCGTGCGGTAAGGTGTATTGTTACAGTCACTTGTAGGTGAACTTTGGGAGTGACTTGTGCTCAGGGGTTCCATACGGGGTAAGTGGACGGGTTTAAAAGAAATCTGGGGAATTGACTTTTGGCCAGGGCTTTGCTGCTGCAAGATTGTTGGCATGAATTCCTCATGACTAATGCTTGGACAGATTTCCCGCGTTTTATGCAGGAAACGTCTATTGCGCCTTAAAATCGCGCCCTCTTCAGTCTTGATA
Source organism: Serripes groenlandicus (assembly GCA_031761405.1). Lineage (NCBI taxonomy): Eukaryota > Metazoa > Mollusca > Bivalvia > Cardiida > Cardiidae > Serripes > Serripes groenlandicus. Next base: position 5,476 of record JASEVX010000557.1, read on the forward strand.
AGAAATGATCTTTCTCTGTGCGTTTCTAGAACAACGGCCTGTTTCCATATTTTACCCATTTGCACTCTGCATGAATCACCAACATTAAGGATAGGGAGGGGTTTCGAACCTTTATCATGATGTTGTTTTTGGGTAATTTTGCTGTTTTGCATGTACTTTATAGCAGCCTGGTGATTAATTATCTGAGGTTGTAATTGTTTTTCAGTTGTGGGTAAGACGGATTTTAGTCGTCTACCCATCAGCAACTGGGCTGGAGAATATCCGCAATCGAGCGGCGTGTTACGATATTCAAGCATAGGCAAGTAAGGATCAGTTTTTCTTGCCTTGCTTTTCCTAAGTATGCATTTTCTTACAGAGACCATTTTTTCAACGAAACTGTTTGACTGACTATGGCCTGGTGAAGATGTCACGTGAAATTCCATTCAGAAGCAAACTTAGCGACTTCGTCCGAACTAAACTGAGGTCCGTTGTCGCTTTTCAGTGATTCTACCTGGCCTAACCTGGAAAAGTGTACTTTTAACTTGCGTATCACCGTGATACTTTTTGTGTCCGGTAGCCAGTCTATCTCAAAGTGCTTACTGTAGTAGTCAGCGGTTATTACATAATCTTTACCGTCTAGGGCAAAGAGGTCACAGGCAATGTGCTGCCAAGGTCTTTGGGGCACGTCGTGGGGTTTAAGAGGTTGTTTGGGGTTTGCATTTCTGTGTGTTAAGCATAGATGGCATGCTAACACGTGGTCAGTTATGTCTTTTGTCATTAAAGGCCAAAACATTATATCACGTGCCCGGCTTACCGTCTTATTGACGGCATATCCTATTTAGTAGAGTGGAGTCATGGGCTGGAGTGGAGTGGAGTCTTGGAGTGGAGTCATGGAGTCTAGTTTTGGAGTGGAATCGTGGAGAGGAGTTTTGGAGTGGAGTTATGGAGTGGAATGGATTTTTGAAGTATAAAAATATAAAGTGACCAATCACATTTTATCTTCTTTTTTTAAATTTATTTTAGTAATTTTTTCCACTTATATAATATAACAGTCATAGTACTGCCACTGTAGGCCTAGTTAAAAATAATTGATAATTTTACCATGGAATATATATGAAAATATAGCTTATCTATTATTATTATTATCTATGCATAGAGCAAGGCATAATCTATTTTTAGAGGAGCAAAAGTCCCTGTGCCCTGTGAAATAACTGTTCTAATTTAACCCTCCAAGAGAGTATTTAATGTCCTAAGTTAATGAGGCATTGATGACATGTTAGATCTGCCATCCAGTTTAACTCCCAATGGGATTCATTATTTCCCATAAAGTCAGATGACTAGGCTTCAGCCGACAGGTACAAGAAAATGTAAAATGTATGAAACTTAAAGTAAGTGGTATCTACTCCTCATTTAAACATCCAGTTTGCAAAAGTAAGTATCAAATAATGAATTTGATTTCCACTCCAAAACTCCACTCTACGATTCCACTCCAAAACTAGACTCCATGACTCCACTCCAAGACTCCACTCCACTCCACTCCACGACTCCACTCTACTAAAAAGGATATGCCCTTATTGACACCCATATGACCGATATGAACTGCGTTTATCATTTCTTGACGCAATGGTTTGGGGATTACTAATTTTTGACCTCGAAAGATTATGTCATCGCCCACCGACATTTCGTCCCGGTGATTCCAGAACTCTAGCACTGTTGCTGGACAATCAGTTCTCGCATCCGGCCATCCGTCAAGTATAGTCTGTTTCAATATTTGAAACTGGCTGTCATTTTGTGTAGCTGTTCGAACTTGCTGCAATTTGTTGTCACTTACGGGCAGGCTTTTGAGTACCGTATGTATATGTACGTCGAGTCCTTCTGTCAAGTCGGAGTACGTATTATTAACAAAGTTACGTGACAATGTATCGGCAACTGGTATGTTTTTGCCGCTTACATGTACAACTTCTATGTCAAAGTTTTGCAACTGTAGCAGCATTCTTTGTAGTCTGGGAGGTGCACTGCACAGAGGTTTTTTCATTATTGACACAATTGGTTTGTGGTCAGATTCGACAACTGTATGTCGTGCATAACAGAACTGTCTGAAACGTGTCAGTCCAAACAAAATGGCTAACATTTCCTTCTCGATTTGAGCATAGCCAATTTCTGTCTGTGTCAATGTCTTTGAAGCGAAAGCAACGGTTTTCCGTCTTGGAGGCATGTGACCCAAATGCCCCTAGAACTTGCGGCGACTTGCAGTCGGACTGGTTTCTCGGCATTAAAGTACGCTAGAACTGGGGCTTGTGTGATAGCCGTTTTGACCTTGTCAAAAGCGTCATGTTGTGCACAGTCCCAGATGAATTCTACGTCTTTTTTCAGTAGGTTACGCATAGGGCTCACTATCTGAGATAAATTGGAGTTGAATTTGGTCAGATAGGTAACCATTCCTAACAAGGTTTCTAATTCAGCCCTATTTTGAGGTGATTTCATGGCCAATATTGCTGAAACTTTCTCGGGATCAGGCTTTAATCCGTCCGAACTCAAAATGTGTCCAAAGTACTTTACTTCAGTTGAGCCAATCACACATTTGTCAGGGTTAAACCGTATTCCCTTTTCTCTAGCGCGTGCAAGCACATTTCTGAGATTACTGTCGTGTTCTTGTTGAGTATTTCCGTAAATCAACAAGTCGTCAATTATCGATGTGACACCGGGTAAGTCATCGAAGAAAATGTCTTGAGAGCTGCGAATTCCCATAGGTAAACGCAGATATCGGTAGCGTCCAAAAGGGCTATTGAATGTGGTCAGGTATGACGATTCGTCATTCAGTTTAATTGACCAGTATCCTTTTGTGGCGTCCAAAACACTAAAGTACTTAGCGCCAGTCAAGCGTGCTGCTACGTCTTCTATCGTACGCATTGGGTAATGAGGTCTGAGTATGTTGTCATTGAGAGCCTTGGGATCTAGGCACACTCGAAGATTCCCAGTTGTCGGTTTTTCGACGCATACTAGCGCATTAACCCATTCAGTCGGTTCAGTCACTTTCTGAATAATTTATTTGTCTACCATTGATTTAAGTTCCTTTTTAAGTCTGTCATGTAAAGCTACAGGTACCCGTCGTGGGGGACATACGACAGGTACAGCGTCTGGTTTAAGATGCAAAGAACATGTTCCTGGGAATAGACCAATACCTTTGAAAATACCATCGTATTCCGTCAGCACAGTCTGTTTGTCTAGACGCTGATGTTTGTCAATAGCGTAAGTCAGTCTTATCAGGCCAAGGTCAATAGATGTCTGAAGGCTCAGTAATGCGGGAGCTTTACTATCTACAACATAAAAACAGGTGTTGACCGATTTGTCTGCATGCTTGCATGTTAACGTGACCTTTCCAATCACAGGGAGCGGGTCGCCTGTGTAAGACGATAGCCTACTATCGGGGGGTACCAAGGGGGATTTGCACTTCATTTATATTGTGAAATTGGTAAAATATCTAAATGGGAACCTGTATCTATTTTGAAAGTAATTGGGAATGAGGATTTGCCCACGGAGAGTGTAAGGGATGCGCAGTCGGGTCGAGAATCAAAATCGTGTACTGTGTATACATAAAAATCCGAATCGTAATCACTTGAATCACTTTTGTCACAGTTGACCTCATGTACTTCGTTCCCGCTGGATCGACACACTGTTTGAAAATGGTTCAGTTTGTTACATCCGTGGCATCGTTTCCCTCTTGCCGGGCATTCACTCTTGAAGTTGTGTAATGTCCCACAGTTTCTACACTTTTGTTTTGTGTTTTCTTGTTCCCAATTCGTTTTTGGCCTTGGTTTCCTGTCCCTAGTGTTATGCCGTTGGTGCCGCTTAACGTTGTGCACCTCGTGTCCATGCTGCTGTTTCGAATATTCGAAATTTTGTGAGATTTGGACCGCCTTGTCCATTGTTAAAGCTGCACCCTCGTTGATGAGCCGTTCTCTGACTTTCATTGAGTTCGTGCCGAAAACAATTCTATCTCTGATCATTTCGTCTTGGTCATTGAAACTGCACTCTTTTGCACAAAGTCTTAGTCTTGTTAAATATGAGTCAATGGTATCATCGCCCTGTGTCTGATTGTAGAATTTATATCTAGCAAAAATTGGGTTTAGCTTCGGCTTTACAAAAGCTCGATATTTGTCATAGTATGTTTGGATTTTGTTTACGTCTTCTTCGGAAATGTCTGTCCATGTAGAGTGAATGTCTCTGCCCTTATCCCCAATCCATAACAACAGGTACGCGATTTGCTCTACCTCTGATTTTCCTTTCAGAGGACCAGTGATCATTAATTTAACATGTCTCTCGAATTTATCCCATGCGTCTGGTAAATTTGAGGAGTCCCATTCCATCCTCGGAGGTAAAATGCCGTTAAATTCCATATCTATCTTATGCACAAAGACACATTCACGTGAGTTCCTTTAAATCCAACTAACACTTCTGGCACCATGTAAAAAAGTGGGGCTTGATGTAACAGTAAATCAAGTAGTCTTTCATGAAGGTGGCATAACACAGTTGAAAGCTGATTTTCTGTTTCCTCGGAAACCCCAACTTTTATTCTCTCAATATTTCCATACTGGTTCGATAAAAAGGGTTTGCCTGTATCAAGGAGTGCCAGAATTATAAGAAACTGACTGGAAGTCACACTCTCAGTCCATATTATGGAAAGAAGTGGCCACAAAAGTGGTCTGAAACAGGGTGAAAAAAGTAGGACAGAAATATCAATTTGACCCTTTATTCCAAAAATCACCCAACAAAAACGCAGTGGATAAGGGTAAATTGAAAGGCTGCTAAGACTCTCAAAACGATGGGCAATCTGTGGATGCAGTCAGAAATACCACGTTTCCAGCTCCTTTTCAAGCAATTTTGAACGCGAAAGCTGGTATTCAAATTTACCTCTAAATTCACGCCTAGCTCTGCAACCAGTGTTGTCAAACCGGAAGGAGAAGTGGGTTCAACTGAAAAATTCAATCCCATGCTTAGAGCTCAATTTTCACATTTATAAACATCAAAATCAACCATTTACCCAAAAATGTACCCAAAACTTACTATTTGTTATTATTTCTATTTTTGACCCTGGCCAAAATCCGAATATCCCGAAAGCAAGTGTTATGTGTCACCGAAGGTAAAAGTATAACACAACACGTGTTTATTCTACAAGATCTAAGTTTATTCTGCGAGAAGCCTTTACATAAAGCGGGGTTTCTTGGAGCATGCGCATGGTTAGTAGACTGGCATCTGGATAGGTCACTTCCACAATCTGGAAATAATCATAAAATAAAGGAAATACTCTTTCAATAATCTCAGTATGCCTTTCCCGCATACAACATATCTCCAGGAGATGACTTTGAAAAAATATAGGAAGTAATATGGGAACTATATATATATAAATGAAAGTATATTTATAGGGTAGAGTTGTTGAAAATATTGAGGCAAATGGGGTAACTGCTCATTATGAGCAATTTCACCTTTTGCCAGAATGTTTCCAACAGTTGTCAGCTGCAGATGCCTCTGAAACCATCTGTATGAGGGAAAGGTGTTTTTTTAATTGTTTATCTACATAGAAATATATAAAATAATAAATTTATGTACACATGTCAGTTAGGCTAATTTTTGCAAATATTGCAACATAAATCAACATTTGATCTCAACATCTCAACATCAACAAAAATCTCTATAAATGAAAGCATATACTGTATATATAATTTATTGAAAACACTGCTTTTTGCAGAATGATACAACATATTTCCAACAGATGACTTTGAAAAAAGTATAGGAAGCATTATGGAAACTATATATATAAATGAAAGTATTTTTATAGGGTAGAGTTGTTGAAAATATTGTGGTAAATGGGGTAATTGCTCATTATGAGCAATTTCTCCTTTTGCCAGAATGTTTCCAACAGTTGTCAGCTGCAGATACTTTAGAAACCATCTGTATGAGGGAAAGGTTTTTTTTTAATTGACTCTCAAAATGTTCAACTACTTGTAATTGTATTCAATAGTTCTACATAGAAATATATAAACTATATAATTATGATAGTATATTTATAGGGTAGAATTGTAATGCTATTCAATATTTATTTTAATTGACTCTTTTTTATAGTATTGTATGTATATATGCTAATGTCGAATCCCTGTGATATAGATCTATATTAAAAATATAATACATCTGATGTAACTACAATCCAAAGATCCAATGCTATAGTGTACATCACTATTTGAGTTGTAACCCTTTCCCTCATTTGACAATTCTGCAGCAGACGACTTTGAATAATTGAATGGATAACTTATGACAGAAATTGCTAAACATTGTGGCAAAAGGAGAAATTTCTATGAGGGAAAGTGGGAAAATGTTAAATAATAACTTTAAGACAATCATATTAATCCTTTCCCACAAATAGATGCATCTGCAGCAGGCTACTTTAGGAAATATTCTGGTAAAAGGAGAAATTGCTCATAATGATACATGCACTTAATATGTTTAAATTTTTAGAGATTATTAACCATATTTTTGCCAATATGTCATCAAATTTTCAAAATCACCTGCTGTATGTTTGTTGTATGTTGGATAGGGTTAACCCTTTCCCTCATACGACAATCTTGCAGCAGACGAATTTGAACATATTTTGTCAAAAAAGAGAAAATCTCTATAATTGAATGGATAAAGTAAAAAAACATTGTGGTAAAAGAAGCAATTGCTGATTTTGAGCAATTTCTTCTTTTGTCACAGTTTTTAAAGAGCCGTCTGGTGCAGAGGCGTCAGAAAGCGTCTATATGAGGGAAAGGGTTAATAATCCATGTTATAAGCAGTTTTCACAGTAAAATGTAGATCCTTTTCTCTGATATTTTTTCCACTTCCTCAAGTCCTTTAAACCTGCACAACTCCTGTGTAGCCATGTATCACAACTATCACACTGGATCCAGTCCCTTTCTTTTTTAATTGCTTGGCATTTTAAACAAAAATCACTAATTTCTTCCGTTTCGATATTGTTTAATGCTGTTTCTTCAGATGTTTCATTTGATGGGCCAGGTTCGGGTTCGGTTGGTGTATATTCTGTATCAGTTATTAAGTCAATTTCTAAATTTTCACAAACTGGTCCTTCCTCCACAACATTTCGTTCAGTGATTTTTTTCTCCTTCATTATCCCTTTTCCGTTTCCCAGTTGTCTTCCCTTTCCACCCTTTTTTTGAATTGTCTATATTCCCAGTAGAAACCCTTACTTGCTTTCTATGTGCCATCTTTTTCTCTACTTTCAAATTATCTAGTAAACCTTTCCTGAACTGGTTAAAGATAACTAGCAAAAAAAGTTTAATAATGCCTTTGTATATTATTTCAATTTGAGAAACTTGAAGGATAATATCTGTCAATAAATCTTCAACTGACCCAGAACTTCCTATTTGTTCAATAATTTTTTGTGCTTCTGATTTGTTGGTCACAATTTTCAGAAAAAAAAATCATATAAAGGGTTTGAAGACATTATTTTTGTCTGACACATTTCAAACATTTTACTTCCCATTTTATTAAGGTTTTCATTAATCAACAAACTAAGGCACTTTTCTGTAAATTGAAGAAAAAAGTGAAACAAGTTATCAGGGATATTTGTTAATCCCCTATTCAAATTCTGCTTCCTTGACACATCTAGCAAAGAATCTGGTTCCTCTGTACTTGCCAAAAGAAACTGTTCTTCCTCCCAGAGATTACAAAGCACACTTATTGCACATTTTGCCTCTTCATATGCAATTTTATCTGTTTCATTCTGTGAATATCTGTGAGACATTTTTTTCATGACATTCTTATGCCTAACCTTTGCTATGCAGTATCCTCCAATATATCTTACTCTTGCATGTGAGGCTTTCGTCATTGCTCTTTGAGAAAATTGTGGTACTGAACTTGCCACCTTTTGTGCCTTTTCAGCTAGTATATACTTTCTAATTCCTACTGAGGTATTGAAGCTAATATGCATATGACTGTCAGTGAACAATTTTTCAGTTTCAAATAACTTTAAAGTATTTATTTTGAATTCCAAGCTGTTGTTATGAGAGTGAATCTTGGAGTAGAAGTCACCAAAACCTTTTGATGTGTGGGGTTTAATGTCATTAAACAAAGTAGATACAAAAGAATATTCCTTTTTGCAGAATTTCTCATAAGCACTGGTGTCCATTCTTGATATTATTGTGTTTATTTCAAGCTGCATAGGGGTGATAACATTTAAATATGTCAATCCTTCTAACATCCTCTTAATATCTAAATTTTCTGGCAACTGGACAGCTTCATATTCAGTGTCAATAGTAGTTATAATATTGTCAAATTCTTTGTCAAATTCCTCACTCAAGTCTTGTACACCAAATTCATCCTCAGTATTCAAATCATCATTTTGATTAATGTCATCATCCCATTCCTCAGTAATCCAATTATCCATTTCACTAATATCCGAAGTATTGAATACTGTTTCATCTATGTCTGACCTGGAATAAACATTAATCAGTGATGAACAGACTATAAAATGCATTTACTGAAATATGCAATAATGTAGTTTTGACACAAGTCATGTGAAAACAGTAACCCTTTTCAACATATAGACACTTTCTGTAGCATCTGCAGCATACAACTTTTTAAAATATTGTGACAAAAGAAGAAATTGCTGAGAATAAACAATTCTTCCTTTTGCCACAATGTTTTCAACACTATTTGATTATCATACTTTCATTCATTTACAGAGAGTTTTCAATTTTTTGCATAGAAGTATTGAAAGTTGTGCGCTGCAGATTTGTTGTATGTGGGAAAGGGTTAGGCCAGTAACTTGCAGGCTGATCGGGTTTTATGCTGTTTGCTACTCATCGAATGCCTGACAACGAAAGTAGACATAAACCTGATAATACTTAGATTTATGTCATTATTTAGACATGTGAAGATCTGGATGAGCTCATAGGGTTAGGGTATGATTATTATTGATCCAGATTGACCTGCATATCAATTTAATCATAATCAAAATTGAGCAATGATGACTTATTTTGTTATTCATGAATAATGGTGTGCAGGCTGATCTAAATTTTAGTTGTCACATTATCAATTACAGATTAAGAAAGCAGTTCATTCACTATCTATCAAATTTGGCCTAAAATGGGTTCATTTGTTTTTATTTCCCATAGAAATGGGTATCCTTCAGCAAAAATACCTATAAATGATAGTTCAACTATTAAATACAGTTGAAAACATTGTGGCAAAAGCAGCAATTGCTCATTTTAATCAATTTCTGCATTTGTCAAAGTTTTTTCAAAATCGCCTGCAGCACAGGCGTCACAATGTGTCTACAAGTGTTTTAAGGTTTTATACCACAAACTGCCTAATTAATTGTACTGAAAACAGGTATTATTATAAAAATGTTGGTAAAATGGCAATATTTCAAGAACTTTCAACATTTTTCAGCAGAGGGAACATTTGAGGACAGCTTTAGTCTTTTCTTTCTCAAAATGTGTCTGTTGTCGTAATATGTCTATCAAAAATAAACGGAAAAAAGGAAGAGAATACAATTGTCAGTGGTATTTAGAGTAGAATTGTAATAAACATTTGCACAGAAAAATTTAATATTTCTTTCAAAAAGTGAAACAAAGCATTTTTAATATTTCAGGTTAATGACTAAATTGCAAGAGGATCCCACCGGGGAAGTGGAAATCAACAAGATTCATGAGGCTTTTGAATTTGAGAATAAGGAATCAGGAATTGACTTTGAGGGAAAAAGGCGCATTCTGATTGAACATTTAGTTAGAATTTTTCCACAAGCTGTGAAAAGGAGGCAAAAGCTAGGTGGAACTACAAAGACTCTGTATAAAGGCATTACAATGGGGCCAATTAGTTCTGATTTACAAAGGCAATCATCAAACATAGTTGTCATTAAGCCCTTTCTACTTGAAAAAGGCTTTACTATCATAGAAGAAAATGATAAAATTATCATTTGTAGAATTAATTGTGATTATACAATAAATGGTGAAGTGATATATAAGACCATTACCTTTTTAAAAGATGGAACTTTCTCATTAACGATTGGAATGAAAGAGATCAGTTTACAGGATCTGTATATTCTAAATAAATTTTATCCCACAAGAGATAGTATTGCAGTTGTATGTGACTCTGTGAAACAAATAAGACTATGTGAAGGTGTGACTATTACGAAAAACGTTATAATCACCAGGTTCCATTCTGTGGAACGGATGAGAGGCACTGATGGCATTGAACAAAGGATAGTTCGGTCAATATTATGTGACAAAGCTATTACCATAAATTCGGTGAATAGCAAGTGTATAAAATGCAAACGAATGACACTGAAACTAAACAAGCCCAATAAAGAGAATAAGAATCCGCAAATGGATATTATGTCAAGAGAAAAGAGTGAACAAACAAAAAAAGAGAAAAATACAAATACATGTATTAGAGAGACATTACAATCGTTCATGCCTGGGGCCACTAGTGAAATGATAGACCTTATTCAGTCAAGCAGAAAATATCAACCGTGACCCAAGAGGGAGGCGATGGAGTGAAAAAATTATTTCTGTGTGTCTGCAGTGGTACTGCCGTAGCCCTCAGTCGTATGAAGCCTTTCGTTCAACCAACTTCCTTGTACTCCCGTCCCCATCAACCCTTGTTCTGTATAAGAACAAAGTGAAGCATCAGGTTGGATTTGATGAGAAAGTGTTGGAATGGATGCACCAAGAAGCAGTCCGAAAAGAAATTCCAAAAGATGGCTGGATAGGAGGAATTATCCTAGATGAAATGTCGATTCAGTCTGATATTCAAATATCAAAAACAGGTGATGTTGTTGAGCTTTCCGGCTTAATTGACATAGGAGAAGAGGCCAATGCATGTCAAATTATAAGGACAAACAGAAATGAAAAATCATTAGGAACACATGCACTTCAGTTGATTTTTTTTAGGTGTAACTGGATTCAGATTTCCATTTGCCCACTTTATCACAGATGGTGTACAAGGTCCAGAACTGTATCCAATTTTCTGGGAAGCTGTGGACAAACTTAATGTGTATGGATTCAGAACCCTTTATACATGCATGGATGGTGCACAGAGTAATAGAAATTTTACGAAGAATAATTTAGGACAAAACAGCACTGACTTTAAAACAGCATGCCCATGTTATTCAGGTGAAATAATTTTTACTATGGATAGCTCTCATGATTTCAAGAAAATTAGAAATAACATTTTGAAAAGTGGAATAACACCAAAGTGCACAAGAATTTTAACATTACCTTCATCAAAAACTATTCAGTGGCAAATGTTTATAGACTGTTTTAAATGGGACAAAAGTAACTCATTTCAAATACATAAAAACTTAACAAATGAGCACTTGTTTGTATCAAGTCATGCCAAAATGCGGAACCATCTAGCAGAAGAGGTGCTGAATGCTGACATGCACCATGCAATGATGCAGTACAAGACCTAGCTACTTAGGTGATAAAGGTGAAGTTCTTGATGAGGCCCTGGAACTTCTCAGTAAAACATCTAAATTAATTAACATTTTCCATGATATGAGACCAGTAACACAAACAAATGATGAGAGACTGAAAGTTTTAAAGGACATAAGTGACTGGTTTTGTAGCTGGAAAACCAATGTAGAATCTATGAAAAAGAAGAAAGACCAGGCTAAAATCAGTATGTCATATCAGTGCCATGATGACATACAATCTTGTGCATTATTGGTTTTATTGAAATTTGCAACTCAATGCTAAAACACTCAAAAAACATTCATATAACACCAGCTTTAATAAACTCTGATGTTGTAGAAAACACATTTAACCAACAACAGTCGACATACAATGGTGCCAACACTAATCCAAATGCCCTCCAATACAAACACACTCTAAATAGTATCATTTTGGGTCAAAATTCTGTGTCCATAAAGGCAAATGCAGGCAAAGGAAAAGATGCAGCCATGCCTTTCAACTTATGTATGAAGCGTCCACAGATGCAAAGTAATCACTCCGGTAAAAAGCTGAGAAAGTAAGGTACCAGTGTTACAAGTGTTCTTACCTTCTTTGTTGTTTACAGCACGAAAAGTCTACCTTAACCTCTCCAATCTCAGGTAGAGAACTCATAAAGTTCTGGATTTCCAGTGGATGTTTCATGCAGACACGTTGTGTGAAGTTTATGACCCTAAGACCTTCAATTGTCTTTATTCTTCCCATGGCTACACCAAGTTGTCCAGGTTTGAAAATGTCCCTACAGTCAACTTCTATACTATAAGAAAAAATGTGCAATATCTATTTATTATCCTCTTTGCTTATTATAAACATGTACACAATCTTTGAGTTATGTGCACCAGTGTAAATTAATCCAAATCAGCATGTATTGGTAAATGCTTGCACTCAGATCACTGTTTTTTCATAGACAGACAATTGTGAAATCAACAGAGTAGATACTTATCTCACTGTCATAAATTAATGTTCAGTCTATTAAATATCTATTTTATTGATAAAAACTATTAATGAAATAAAGAAATAATTGAAAGAAAATATTTAATCACTTTTACTTTTTTACTTTAACATGTATACATGTTAAAATTATTACCTTTCTAGTGTCATGCCTTGAGCTTTATGTATTGTCAATCCAAAGGCAGGTTTTAATGGGAACTGCTCCCTAGATGCTACCACTGAATTAGTTGATGGGTTAAAAACTGAAATATAAAACAATACCAGTTTTAATAATTACAACTATTTTCAAGTTTCGTTATGTTATAACTACCATTGCTACCATTGCTACATGCTGATGCCTTTTCACGTTGCTGCCAGCTGATCAGATTTTACACTGTTCAAATTGAGACAGAGGTAATCTAGTCTCATAGCAATCAGAACAGGTCCAGATCAAGTTGCTCAGGTTGGGTCATAAACATGTTGATGTAGTAAGGGTAAATTTTACTCAATTTGTACAGATAACTTTACATGACTGTGCTATATGATTAAAATTTACATATCAAACTTTTTACCTAAGAAGCAGTGTAGGTCATAATCAGACAGCACTGATATGCAAGCCTGTCTGGATCTACACTGATTGCATATGTGTAATCAACTTGTAGTGAAGGAGAATATGTTTTTACGCCTATGAAATAATTTGATGATAAGCTTAACCCTTTCCCATATACAGATGGTTTCCAACGCCTATGCAGCAGTTGATTTTGAAAATATTATTGTAGCAAAGGGATAAAATTGCTCATGAGCAATTTCCCCTTTTGCCACACTATTTTCAACTATTATTCAATAATCAATACTTCTTCAATAGAACATTTTATAGTTTTTATAAACCAAAGACACTTTCTGACGCCTCTGTTGCAGATGACTTTTAAACACATAGAGCAATTCCTCTTTTTGTCACAATGTTTTCAACCTTTTTTTAGTAATTATACCTACAATTATAGAAGTTTTCCATATTTCTCAGTAAACATTCTCAAAGTTGTCTGCTGCAGATTGGCTGTATGTGGGAAAGGGTTAAATGGTTTCAAAGTTGTCTGCTGCATATTTGTTGTTTGTTGGAAAGGGTTAAACACCAAGAACATTGAATCTAGAATAAAACAGTGTAAATATTGATCTTATCATTGATTTCCTATGGGATCCTATGAAATAAAAAGTGTAAATTGTTTCTTACCTTCAAAAAGTACTTTACTTATTATCACATGATCTTGAACAGATGGGAAGTTAACAATTATTTCCCCGAACTCCAGCTCATAGACATTGCCAAGAAGCCCATTCACAAGTTTGTCAGAAATATTTCTTATAAGAATCACTGGTATTCCGATCTTTAACCATACTTTTCGAGGAGCTTGTACAGTGAACTCGACAGTTCCGGGTCATCGACAATTCCGGGTCAAATTTGACAAAAAATGTTTAGTATTCGAGAATGATACAGCATTTTGACAATTTGATTATCAAGTCATATTTCCCATTAGCTTGGCTAGTTTCACTTCGATTTAGGACGTTGTCATTTCAAGAACGGATGTCGTAATCTCGAAACACATGACTGCATCGATTCCCGCGAAAGCAAAATCTCAATATTTTAATTTACCTGTCACAGCATAAATTGCTGATTGTAGCCATAATTTCAGTAATACAGTTATGTATTGCACATACATGTATAGGTTATTTACTACTGAACAAGATATATATCTTTTATTGACCTGTCGAAGTTGCTTATGCCAAACTAGCGGATAAATTTGACCTAGTTCACATACGACACTTTCGGGTCAGCCAAAAGGAATTTCTCAAAATTATCAATTTATTAGTAAAACTATTTTGGGAACTTTTTAAGAATAATTTAACGCTTATGGTGATAAATCAATGTTAAAAATGTGTTATTAAAATTTACATTTTTTGTCAAATATGACTTATTAGTTGATTGAAAAATTCATCAGTTTTCGTGCATGTCTCTTGGCATGAATATACAGGGAAAATCACCAATTGATGTTAGCGGTGACGGCAATTGCCTTTTTAATGCAATTTCCATGGCAATGTTTGGTCACGAGAATCTATCTTGTGAAATTCGGGTCAAGACTTGTATAGAGATGTTTGAAAACAAGTCTCTATATGAAAGAAACCACCAACGGTTGTTGTTGGTTTCTCCTTCAATAGAAGACGCATGCCGAGAGACATCTGTAAATTTTAATTTTTCATCTGCCCGAACTACGCACCAAGAGTATATAAGAACTTCTCCAACCACGAAAAATATCATTTTGGAAGAAGTTAAATCTAGAAAACCAGTGAAAGCTATTTTCAAAGACAATTTCGATACCGATCATCAGCCGCGTGATTCTAAAATGATCCACAACATAAAATCGAAACTCACTAAAAACGCTGGCAAGACAGAATACGGCTGATGACATGCAAGCCGTAATCAATATGACTTCTCAACCTCACCCGTTTGTTAGAGAAGTCGTTCAGTCTTTTGGAAAGCCCCAAAATATCATTTGTTATACTGATAACCAGTTAAATCACCTCTCAAAGTCTATGCAAACTTCCATAATTGGCATTGATCGAACTTTTAAATAGGGGGCATGTTTTGTTACAACTACTGTGTTTCAAGATTTTGATTTACTTCGTAAAGGGAAAGATGTTTCACCGATTATTTTAGGTCCTGTATTTCTGCATTGGGACGGCTCATTTCACACTTATCAACGTTTCTTCACACATTTGGCAGCCGTCCTAGATAATCCATTGAAAGAAGCACAATTGGGTACCAATGATTTATGTATAGGGTCCGACGAAGAAAAAGCACTTGTCAATGCTATCAAATTAAGTTTTCCAGATTCAAAGTTTACTCTATGTACAAGGCACCTTGAGGAAAACTTAAAACGACAATTGAAAAATTGAGGAAGACACTTACTGAGTAAATTTACCGCATTATCTTTCAAATGTTTCGCGCAAAGAACTCTTGTGGCTTATGGGAAACATATGTCAATGGCTTTACAAGTCGAAAACTCTTCGGAGGGACAAAATATAAATTTACTCTGGTCAATGTCACTCAATTTATCCTCCAATTTCATATGAATTACTTTTAAGTAAGTATATAGCTCTCTAATCATTTGGTTTAATTAATGTTTATGACATATAAAACATAAAATTATTCCAATCTAGTAGTTTTCATACATTTAAAATCTTTAATTATTTAATAATTATAACACTAATCTGTTGATCACACCTAATCAATTAGTTGGCCCATAATAGAGAGAGAATTTAGTGTATTACTCGTTCAGGATGTGCGATATTGCCGCATTATAAACAGAAATTTCACGTCAGCCATTTTGATTTACGAAACACATCGTTATCGTTAAAAATCCTCAATCTTCCACTATTTTCCCGATTATCAGCTGAAATAATATAATAAATAAATATATAATATGACACATATAAATCAAATTAAACTTTTTATAACTTAAAAATCGTATAAAACTTTGTATTTATTGCTTAATAATGACCAGACTCTACCAGTGTCCGTGTTCACGCATATAATATTTCTATATTCACTCGAAAATGAGCTAAAATAGGCAAATACCATTAATATTTTTATTTATATGATACAAAAGCACTTTATTTTATTCATTTCAATACAAAAACACAACAAAACAGTGATATAATGGGATATTTGACGACCAGACTCTACCGGACTCTACCAGACTCTATTTAGTGACACCGGCTGATACCGGCCATCACCAATTCCCGACCATCTATGTATAGTCATCGGTTGCATCGTAGTTGGGTACACTCCACATGCTACGCCTGTCGTACACGTTAAAGCAGTTTTAGCGCCTTTTTCTTGGAGTGTTTTGACTATTATTTTCACAAGATAAGACTTTCCCGTACCCGCAGCACCAATTATTACCATATTATGGCCATTTACTACCAATAACAGAGCATTTTGCTGCTCGAAATTCAGCGACATCGGCATTGTTTATACTTTCAACGCATTGACATATTAGCGGGAAACTTGAGCCCGTTCAAAACATGGGGGAAAGACTAAAGCGAGAACCATTTTAATTATTTATTGGACTGGTTTTCGTTCGTGTACTTACCTAAATTTAAAGCAGGGAACCAGTATAATTTCACCAGAAGGTCAAAGGGAAGTAAATCGGATCGGCTTGCCGGGCAGACAATTTTGTCCAGGGAATTTCAGATGAATATACAAGACTGATGTTGGCTCCCATTGGACAATAATGATTTTGTTGAAAGTTGAAAGTGATTTTCATAAAGTTGAATAACCTCTGACTGATTTATAACCAAAATAGTGTTTGCTTTTAGCTATGTTGACACTCTAATAGCCATTTTCAAAACATGCTGTATTTTCTGAAATTGAAAGTAAAATTCAGTGCGGGATAAGGGTGACCTTTGATTCGACCTCCTAGCTCTTTCCTTAAACGGTGAACATGTGAGTTTGTTTTGCTTTTCTGGTAGTTCTAAGAATGAACTTTAGTTTGATACAGGTATATATGTTAATCCATTTGCTAGTAACGAACCATAACCCATAATGCTATAATGGTCGCCTATGGAAAATGATTTACTTCCCTTTGACCAGAAAGGACTTTTGGGTCACCGATTTGAATGGCCGCTTTCTTTAGAGGTCAAATTACGCCAAGTAGTGCGTAAACAAAACTTTGTTTGCCTAGAAATGGTTGTACATCTGGCCCAGACTGCATTGGATATGTGACAATGGGTGTAAATTATTTGTAAATATGTAGAGGATGAACTGGAACTGTTTGATTTGATCATTTTAGGTATGTTGACCTTGTGTGAAAGTGAAAGTAGAGTATGGGTAAACCCATTTTCAGCCTAGCTGTATTGTGGTAAAAAGGATGGTCCCCATCTTCACAGAGCGAGTTCTTTCTTGCATAATACATGACCCCACATTTTCTATGGATTATTTTAAAGGTAAGAAGTATCTCTTTTCAATGATATATGGTGTTCTACATGGGAAACGCTTAGAAAATGTGACAAACGAGGGTTGAAGCTGGTTGATTTACATGTAAACAAAGAAGGAATTTATTTGGTGTATTGTGACCTAGAGCGAAAGTAACCGCTGCAGTTAATTGCCGATATAAATCATTAAGGTTGTAACAAAAGAAAATAGCCGGACGTAAGTGTTATAGAATATTATTATGCATATGCATACGTTGATTTTGTTCTATGAAGCCTGATATTTGTTGCATTTCCCTGTTAGACGTGTCTGATGAATACAGAGTCAGATCGCCTACGAGAGAAAAGGTTTGCACGATCCGTCTCTCGTATTTTGATAAATAGAACAGTTGTTACCCTACTAGTGTTTATATAGCTGAAAGTAATCAATTCCGCGTCCATTAATATATTTTTTGTAAAAATCGGTCGAAAAATCACTTTGCTAGAAGCATTGAAGTTGAACAAACGACATATGTAAACAATCCGTGGAAGTAAAATACCTTTATAATGTTATTAATTAAATATATAAAAAAAAAAAAAATTCTGATAAAGATCTATTAATTAACGCTTTCCCACGTACAACAAACCAGCAGCAGACTACTTTGAAAACATATTGGCAAAAACGTGAAAAATGGCCATAAATGAGAGTTTAATTATGAAATATAGTTGAAAACATTGTGTTAAAAGGATAAATGTATACAAGAAAACAGTTATAAAAATAATGTTCTTTGAAGCACATATACACAATAAGCGTGTTTATCTAGTGTTAAAGCATTATACAATTATGCTGTTTATGGGATATAGATGATTTTAGGTAACTAACATTCTCTTATTTCCGAATAGTGAAGACACTGATCATACTGTATACGTACATACTGATCATGATCTTCATTATTATGAAATAAGGAAATGTTTTTTTCTTGTGACATACCGGAAATCATCTTATAAACACTGTAATTAGTTAAGCACTAGATACAATTGTACTTGACCGCCTCGATGGTGTTGTGGTAGAGCGTCCACCTCGGGTACGGGAGGTCACAGGTTTGATCCCTGGCCGGGTCATACCACATTACAAATAGTAGTAATGGCTGCCTTCCGTGGCGCTGAAGGTTGCAGTGTTAGCATTACGAATAGACTGGCTGATATCAGGATAAATGGACCAGTACGACTGGTAACTAACCCAGGAAACTCCCATGATATAACATAACAAATGTTGAAAGCGGCTTTTAACACCAAACAATAAACATTTACTTACTGTGTAACTTAAGATGATTTCAGGTATGTCACAGAAACTGTGGAAACTAGAACTATCACTAAAGGTGATTAATACCCCCGCCCCAACCCCTGACACATATTATATCTCACAGTATTATCTTTGACTCAGACAATTTGAATATCAGTATCAAAAAGAAATACTAATATGATATCAAAAAGCAATATACAAATCTAATTTTAAAGAAATTTTGTCAAGAACATTTTCTAATGCATAAAATACAATCCGCATAAAGATATTTTATCTGGACCGACCGCCAACACAAAACGGCTCCTTTTAACTGGACCGACCGCAAGACCGACCGGCTGATGCCACACAAAACGGCTCCAATTTGCCATGTTTCAAGTAAATCCGGTTGAAATTGAAGGAGGAGTATTTCGCACCAGATTAGATTTTAAGAAAAAAAAATCCTATTTCAAGGTCAAGGTCACAGGGACATGAAATTTGCGTGTTGCACATCTACTACTCCTGATTAACATATATGCCAAGTATGAAGTAAATCAGGTTGAAACTGAAGGAGGAGTACAACAGATTAGATTTTAACAAAAAAAAATCCTATTTCAAGGTCAGAGGTCAAGGTCACAGGGACATGAAATTTGCGTGTTGCACATCTACTACTCCTGATTAACATTTATGCCAAGTATCAAGTAAATCAGGTAGAAACTGAAGGAGGAGTACAACGGAACAGATTTTGCGGACAGACCGACCGACCGACAGGCTGATTTCAGTATACCCCCTTCAAACTACGTTTGCGGGGGTATAATAAAATAATGCTAGTTTTCTGTGACATACCAAATTATCTTTTTTCCATAAACAGCATTTATATTACTTTTAAAAGCACTAGATAAACATGCTTATTGTGTATACATTGTATATGCCTCATTGAACTGAGTGTGTTTTTATAACCGTTATGTATATTTTATCTCACTACGATTTGTATATGACACCCTACCTTTACATACGTCTAACATAGTTGTGTTTACGATTCTAAGCATTATGATGTACATGAATGGGTCCGTTTTTAAAATCCTGAAATCTTGGAGAAAAGTATAATTCGTGAGTGTGTGCTCTTGTGTAACACGTTTGTGGTTAATCCCAAACCCATTCAGTTTCTTATTTTTAGAAAAATCGAGTTGAACTTTTTTACATGAATTTCTTCCCTCTGGATAAAAATGCCACATTAAGGGACTAATATCAAACTTTTGGAGAACCTTGTGATATCTCTAAAGGACATCCAATCTCCATATTTTTTTTTTATCAGATCATTGATTTCCATCAAATTAAGTTCAAGTTTGAAATTGTTTCACATTAGGCCAAAACTATGTCAGTTGGTCAAACTGAACAGTATAGTTTATTGTTTGGTATTTTTCGGCGCTTTCAACATTTGTTCAGTTATATAACGGCGTTTGATGGGTAAGTTACTGATTCACAATGTGGTCTAAGCGTTCTTTTACGAATTTCTCTTAGGATGGAGATCTGAATTCAACAAATTAAATGGTTTTCTTTTGTTTATCTTTAAGATAGCTGTTGGTATGATTCAGAAAAGATGACCACATTGTCACATTCAAACTTATTCTTTCATTTATTTCATGAATAATTTAGTTTTGATGTAAGACTTGCAAATATGGATAACAGTGAGGTTGATTTATTTCAGAT
Organism: Serripes groenlandicus; assembly: GCA_031761405.1. NCBI lineage: Eukaryota > Metazoa > Mollusca > Bivalvia > Cardiida > Cardiidae > Serripes > Serripes groenlandicus. The sequence continues at coordinate 25,840 of JASEVX010000557.1, forward strand.
AGGTGATATCAACAACAGTGAACCAACTGGTGCATCAATGTTAAACATATACATGGAAATGGCAGTGCCAGTCACCACGCCAGTAGACAGTAGACCTAAGTACAGAGAGGTAAAACATTGACTTTTAGAATTATATGACCAATGTATAGAAATTGGAAACCAGTATAAAGGTGAAATAGGAGCAAATAGCACACACAGATGACCCAATACAAGAGAGGTAAACATTCACTGTAATATGACCAAAGAACAGAAAATGGAGAAGCAGGCTAGATATTGAAAATGGAGCAAACTATTGATGATAAGGAGGTAGATGACGCTTTAACATGTGACCAGTGTCTGGAGGCAGGCGAAGCACTTGCAGCTGTTGGTTACTGCCAGGACTGTGCTGACTTTTTATGTGCAGCTTGTTTCAAATTCCACCGCCGTCCGAAACCATGGAAGAGTCATAGTCTGTTGACGAAGGAAGATATGCCAAGTGTTAAACTCCCAAAAAATCCTACTGATACAAATGAGGATGTAACTTGTCCTGATCATACAGGAAACGCTGTTGAATATTACTGTGAAGCTGACAAAATGCTAGGTTGCAGTGTGTGCATGACAATGAATCATAGACTTTGTGAAATAAAACATCTGCCTAATGATTCTGAATATGAATTGGACATGCCAGCTTATGAAGTACTAAAGACTGACATACGTACCCTCATAAGAGAATTGCACGTATCTTCTACTAGAACTGAAGGTTTTAAGAAGCAAGCTGAAATGGTTGCAGAGGCAGCTGAGGAGGATGTTACAGCTTTTAAGAATAACTTGGTTTTTGAACTTGATATAAGTCGGAAAGCAACACTTGCTCATGTTGAGAGGATGAAAAATAACGACTTGAAATACCTTGATAATATTTTAAAAGATTCTGGACAGATAGAGCATGCTTTGAAAGAAATGGAAACTAGTTTGTCAAAACACCAGAAGAAATGCCACTTTGGGCGTATGCATGTCGCTGTTAAACAGTGTCCAGAAGCTGTTCTACAACGTAAACAAGAATTGGACAAGCTCAATACAAATAATACAGGTATAATTCCTTACACTTTTCAGCCATCAGATACTTTTCTAGATCTATTTAGAAGAGAAACCAAAAAATTTGGGTGTTTCACAGTCGCAAAATCCCCTTCAAAGTTACATACCAACAAAGAAGTGGGTGAATCTGACAATAACTCGGACTCAGTGGACGGTATGAGGTCCATGCCAACTGAGATAACTAATCAGAAAAATGGGGAACTATATCTCAGCGATGGTTTAAGTTGTGAGGAAAATGCAGACTTTGATGATCCAATTGCAGATAGCTTGAAGTCACAAGTAGACAAAGATGGAATCACAACTCCATACGAACTGCAGGATTTGCCTGTATGTAGTAGTGGGACACGTATTACAGATATTAATGTGAGAGATGGTACGGATGAACAGACTTGTAGCATCACTGGCATGGCAAGGCTAAAGTCTTTAAGAATGGCTATTTGCGATTCTCAGAATTCCTGTGTAAAGATCATCGATATAAAGAACATATGTGAGAGCAATATACTATTAAAGATAAAGCTAAGCTCTCCACCGTATGAAGCTGCATTTACTGGTTCTGAGCTGGCTGTTACACTGCCACTCATGGGAACGGTTTGCTTAATTACTATACCTGATGATCTTACACCGATCAAATCTGGTAGGGAGTTTGTGGTTGGAGCAGAGTGCAGGGGCATTGCTTATCACGCAGAACAATACTATGTCGGTTTCAACACTAAGCCAGCAAGAATAGATGTGATAAATACATCAGGGCATGTTGTAAGAACATTTTCAGTAGTTGATGGTGAATCATTTCATCACCCATGCCACATGACAGTCTCAAAGTTCGACCAATGCCTTCATGTGTGTGATTGGCAGGTGATGAATATAAACTTTAATGGATGTCTTATACAAAAACATTGTGACATTGATTTCACAGAGCTGAAAGGTATAACTGTTGATATAGATGGAAATATATATGTGTGTGATTGGGAGCAAGATAAGGTATATATAATATACCAACTGGCTGCAATAAAACAGGTGTTTTTGGACAGCAGGCATGGTATTGTGAAACCTCAATCTATATTGGTGGATTATAGAATACAGAAAAAAAGACAACTGTTTGTTGGTATGGATAAATCAGATGTTATTAAAGTGTACAGAGCTGCATGGGTGTAAAGGGACATAGCATGTTACCTGTTACAGATGTACCACATCCTTAATTGATATATTTGCTTGACCAACATACAAAACATCTGCAGATATCTTTGAAAGCATTTTGGCAAATTTGGCAAATATATTGATTTTTTTTTATATGTATAGGAAATTTAATCATTGAAAATAGTTTTAAAACATTGTGGCAAAATGAGAAATTGCTCATCATGAGCAATTTATTCTTTTGCCTCAGCGTTTTTAAGGTCGTCTGCTGCAAAATGTGTTTACATGATTCCCTCATAACACCAGAGTTATGTCCCCATATTGTATACGTTCTGTTTGTCATGGTTTATATCGGAATAACTCTCTAAACACTCTAGAGGGCAAATGTGTTAGTCTTACCTTTCGAAGATAAAAACATAATATCTAGATATTTTTAACATTATGGGATAGGAGAAGAGAATGAGAGCCAGTCAAATTGCAGCATTCGAGATTTTGAGGTAACGTGGTATTTTTGAAAACAAGCCTGCTTTCAGGACAGGACCCTTTGTTAAAACAAAATTGGGTCAGTTTTCCACCACAATATTTACAAACACAGTATGCGTGTAAGGATCAATGGTGTATTGTTATCACTGATGTATACATGTACTAAGCTGATAATATGTCAGATTGATACCTCAGTATAAACTTCGGTTAACAAGAATGTTAAACTTGTGAATGCACACATACTTATATATACATATAATTGTTTGCTACATCACGAAGAATATTTGAGTGTTTTCTCCATGTGCCACACTGTTTCAATCCAGTAATCAATTTTTACTGATTATACTTTGTAATTTTTGCCTTGTTATTTTCATAATATTCTGCTGAAGGTGTTTTTGGTGGGGGAAAGGCTTGAGGTTTTCAACCATCTTGTTAGATATTGTTGTTTCCTTGATAATTTGGTATTTAAAGTGTAATCTGTTTTGAAATCATCATCGGAAAAAAATGCTACTTTTCAAAACCTGAAAATGAATTATTGATTGTGAGCAAAGAAAAATTTCCTTTTTAAAACAATATAACTTCTGTTCTGTTCTATTATAAAAATGTATCAAATGTGTTTGTAATGTAATAAGTTCTTGACCACTAATTAAGTATCAACAAAATTCATTTTACCCCCTATACCAATCAATAAGGAACACTGATGTCAAATTGTCAGACAAAAGTTTAAGAGGAGAATACATTCTGCCGAATTATCCGGCAGTTTCAGAGGAGAAGAATTTTAAATAGAACTTAATTCTTTGAACCCTGTTTAAAGAAGGCCCCGAAAACAACATGACTGTGAAGTTTGATTGAAAAGGGCCAAGACGTTAAGAGATTTATGGTTTAAAGAAATGTGTTCTCTCGATCAATTTATTCTCAGGTGAGCTAAAAAAGGATTTCATTATAGTGTAGTTTCTTTGGGCTCAAGTATGTTTTTAGCGATATGTACAACTTAAATTGTCTATACATTTTGTATATAGGGGAATCTAAGTCCCACTGTCTGTGCCTATTATACCCAACATGCACAACTACATTTTGGAAAAAAAAAAATTGTGCTGGGGTAGGTTAAGCTATAAAAGATCCGTTTAGAAATAAGCACATCTGAAAGTTTATATGTACTGTTTAAATAAATGGTATTAACTGTACCAGATATACCCAATAATTGATTGATTGATTGAGGTTATCGTCGTTTCCAACACTTTTTCAAACACATCATGTACGCATGTGTATCCTGGCTTTCTCACAACAGACTTATGACCAACAAACACAACTTCTTTACCGGTACCGCTTCCCACATATATCAAAACTGGGGCAGACGGATTTGAAAATATCTAGGAAAGTATTTGGACTCCATCTAGAAAGGGAGGTATAATAGTGAATAGTGTTGAATATATTCTGATCACTCTCTGTCCGTCGATAACCTTCATCTTTAACCCCCCACCCCCCCAGCCCCCCCCCCCCCCCCCCCCCTTTTTTTCCGCATACAACAAATCTGCAGCAGAAGACTTGAAAACATAGTGACAAAAACCTGAAAAATCTCCATAAAACATAGCTCAATTGTTAAAAAAAGTTGAAGACATTGTGGCCAAATGAGAAATTACTCATCATGAGCAATTTCACCTTTGGCCACAATGTTTTCAAAAGTCGTCAGCTGCTATTGCGTAAAAATGCGTCTGCAGGTGTGAAGGGGTTCAACAACATCTCCTAAACTACTGGACCAATTTCAAGCAATCTTCACTGGAATTATATATTTTTGTGGTCCTCTTTCAAAATTGTTCAAAGATGTTTTACATTCCATGAAGAATTTTGGTTGCTGTGGCATCAGAAAGTAGGACAACTGCCAATTTTGAAAATTCTTCTCCTCTGGGTCCGCTTTTCGGATTACAATACAATTTTATTTGTTCATTGGTCGACCCTTACAAAACGTGTTCAAGCCATATCATTTAGTCGATTTAGTGATGGAAGAATAGAAACTGAAGATAATTTCCTTCCTGGAAGACTAACACGTCTTAACGTTAATTATCTTTGCTGAAGAACGTCATCGATGAAGATATCAGTCTAACAGTCAGAGAAATCGCAGAAAAGAGTGGCATTTGAAGGACGACCGTGCATAACATATTGAAACGCTGGTGAGGAACATTTTTTGGGCCAAATGATAACCACAGATGAGATATGGCTAGACTATTTTGAGCATGAAAGCAAACATCGGTCAAGTGTATTGAAAGATAAAACATCCTCACAGTTACGTTTTCCTCTTTGTAAAGTCTCATTTTCGACGTAGAACACTCAGACATTTTGATGAGCTTAAAGCCGCAACATCACACATGGTATTCTCAGGTTTATGACAAATGGGTAGATAGACAGTAAAATGCAACGGCGAATATTTTGAGGAAACGTTAAATATATTGACTGATTGACGTCATTTGCTTCCCATATACGCATGTCGTGACGCGCTTTACCGTTGCGTATATGACTATACACAAAACTGCTGTAATTGTAAAATTTCTGGATTTTTTTTTTAATTGCATATCCTTGCATAATACATCAGTGCTTACCTAGAATGGTGTTTCTTCTTTTTTCGGCGATTAGCTGAGGCTAACGTGGGTTTTGATCTAGATGTTAAACAAATGATCTAGATTGTAGACCAATCAAATGTTGTATTTAATGAATAATATCGAATAAAGGAAATGAAACGTTTTGATTGGTCCATAGTTAATGTGGCGATCCTACGAGAGGCACCAATGAGGTGAACATTTGAAATGAAATGTTCTGCATACTAACCTTTAATTGTTTTCCCTAAGAAATAAATTTCAGTGACAAAAATCAGTGAAAACTTATGAAATATAATATTTAAGAGCAAAATATTAATTATTTTTGAAACATGATAAGTTTTCAGTTATTTATCGTCAATTGAAACTTATACTTTGTTACATAGTACACCTCCTGGGAGCCTCGCGTAATCTAAGTAAGATAAAATATCAAATAATATGCGCATGTTCCATTTATTTGTGTTTTTTCATATTGATCGCCGTTTATCTTTTTTAAAGATATTTCTTGTTACAAATGAGTATTAATACGGTTATAGATACGTACTACAACTTTCATTTAGGGACTCATCTAGCATGGATGAAGCTAGACTAACGATATATAATAACGTGTGAGTACAGTATAGCTACAGTATAGGTAGCCTTTTTCATACACATCGTGAAAATAAACAAAGCAACGCACTTGTGCTGAGAGTTTGCTGTATACGATGCACGAGAACCACAGGACAAGCATCAACATAGATGAAAAGGACTAAGAGATCGTATTTATGGATCAATGGAGACTCGCTACGTATCCGGCCGCAACATGCCAGGCATACGCTGGGCATTTGATCGTAATTCGTTGCGTACGTTTAACATTTATTGGATGGGCGATAAGCATGCGCTATAATTCATTACTAAGAGTATGAACGCTAGCTATTCGATCAGCATGGGCGATAAGCATGCGCTATAATTCATTACTAAGAGTATGAACGCTAGCTATTCGATCAGCATGGGCGATAAGCATGAGCTATAATTCATTACTAAGAGTATGAACGCTAGCTATTCGATCAGCATGGTCGATAAGCATGCGCTATAATTCATTACTAAAAGTATGAACGCTAGCTATTCGATCAGCATGGGCGATAAGCATGCGCTATAATTCATTACTAAGAGTATGAACGCTAGCTATTCGATCAGCATGGGCGATAAGCATGCGCTATAATTCATTACTAAGAGTATGAACGCTAGCTATTCGATCAGCATGGTCGATAAGCATGCGCTATAATTCATTACTAAGAGTATGAACGCTAGCTATTTGATCAGCATGGGCGATAAGCATGCGCTATAATTCATTACTAAGAGTATGAACGCTAGCTATTCGATCAGCATTCGTTTTTGGGATAGGGGCGTTTCGCCACTATCTCATAGCGAAGCTGCTTTCGAAAAGTCGGATTAAAGCTGCAACCGCAGTCCACATGTGTATACCTACACCAAAATCGAGTTTTGATTGGTTATAATCTGCCTTTTCAACTATTTCATTGGTTCGACCGAATCACAAAACCCTCCGCTTGCATAAATTTATGAGACAAAATAGTTTCTATGAATGAAACTCACTCTGAACTATGGTTGACCTCAATGTCAGTAGTGTGAGGTAACGTCGACCGTTCTGTGACCCCATTAGTTTACAACAGTCGACTTATAGAGAAATGTGCAAAGCACTGTAAATACAATTATTGAAAGGAGTTGAAACATGGTCGATAAGCATGCGCTATAATTCATTACTAAGAGTATGAACGCTAGCTATTTGATCAGCATGGGCGATAAGCATGCGCTATAATTCATTACTAAGAGTATGAACGCTAGCTATTCGATCAGCATTCGTTTTTGGGATAGGGGCGTTTCGCCACTATCTCATAGCGAAGCTGCTTTCGAAAAGTCGGATTAAAGCTGCAACCGCAGTCCACATGTGTATACCTACACCAAAATCGAGTTTTGATTGGTTATAATCTGCCTTTTCAACTATTTCATTGGTTCGACCGAATCACAAAACCCTCCGCTTGCATAAATTTATGAGACAAAATAGTTTCTATGAATGAAACTCACTCTGAACTATGGTTGACCTCAATGTCAGTAGTGTGAGGTAACGTCGACCGTTTTGTGACCCCATTAGTTTACAACAGTCGACTTATAGAGAAATGTGCAAAGCACTGTAAATACAATTATTGAAAGGAGTTGAAACCATTGTGGCAAAAGTAGAAATTGCCTACGAAAAGCAATTTCCCCTTTTGTCACAATGTTTTCGATTGTCGTCTGCTGCACATGCGTCTGTAAGCGTCTGTAGGCGGAAAATGGTTACATCCTTCCCATGGAAGCGGAACCCTTTCCGTGATACTATAACAGTTCGAATATTTAAAAAATATTGTTGAAAATGGAACTATTGCTGACAATGAGCAATTCCTCCTTTTCACACAATGCTTTCAAACACGTTTCAAATTAATTCTTTTCATATTTAAACGTTTTACTATGGACGTTCTTTCCCTCTTTCTCCCTTCCGGACACATTTTGAATAACATGCTAGAGATGAATGATTACGAGCAATTTTGCCTTACATCAAGGGGAAAAATATATAGTTGAAACCTTTGTGGAAAAAGAGGAAATGGGTCATGATAAACAATTCTGCAGCCGTCTGCTGCACATGCGTCAAAAAGCGACTGTAAGCGGGAAAGGGTTGAACCGTTCCCGTTATAGCTACTTAGTTACAAACAAATGTTGAAAGTATATTTGCAAACGGAGCAATTGCTGACAATGAGCAATTCCTCCTTTTCAAACAATGTTTTGAAACATGAATCAATTTGTTTCTATAACCTAGATAACGAAAACATTTGTCTACAGTTATTATTTTAACCTTTGCCCCTTTTAGACACATTTGACTAACCTTAACAGATGAATGATAATCAACAAGTTTGTCTTTTTCCACAATGTTTTCATCACTATTCAAAATCATACTTTTATTAATTCAGGTCAATAGTTATGCCTTAGTTCAATGTTGTTTGCTGTATATTTAGTCTATGTGGTCAAGGTTAAGGAATACTGTAAACAAACTTGTTACAACATAATTCGTCCAAAGAGAGAGGTCCTACTGTGTATACATGCCATGAAATAATGTTACAAACGGTCTCACCGCTACTGGGGAATTGTTGGTAAAACAGGTCGCGTTTTGTGTTGAATATTCTCATGTGTCGCTGTATGTAGACCCTACTAGGAAATAGAAATTAAATCTACAAATTATAGATAAGTTAATTTCAACATTGATTGATTGGGATTTAACGCCGTTTTTAACATTTCTTCAGTCATATCACGGCGGCCAGTTCACCTACAAATGTATTTCCTGGTTTTCTCAAACCAGTACTCCTCACAACAATCTTCCCAAGCAACTGGCTGCGTTTCCACATAGACTTAGCCATTGGTGAAAGACGAATGACGCATGTCGCATTGACTTTTGTCAAACGTCGGAAAGAAATTTGGCCGAATTTGTCAACACATCCGAGTTATAACCGCAAGGTCATTATTTATTTTATTATTGAGAAGCTTCTAGCGATTTTGGGACTAAAATTATAATGTATATGCATTTGCGTTAATTTAAGACTCAACGTTCATCAACGTGTAATATAGTCCTAGATGTATCTGTTGACAAATAAACTAGAAATGTAGTCTAAATAGGTTTTTGAAAATTAACCTTGACGGTCCGGTCCCGTTTCGGAGATACAATTAAATTGCAAATACTTTACAAATACCATAATCTAAGCTGACGTGTTTTGACGCATCGAACCAGTCTTCTGTAATCAATACTTGAGTTGTCTCCGTCTGTAAAGCTTGGAGGTATAATCCGGCGTCCGGCCGGCTGTCTGCCTGAATGTGCATTCGTCCGTCCGTCATGGATTGCATGTATTGGTTAACACGTTGTTTCTGTATGGCAGATTTATTTCAAAGTGGTCACAATTATACCCGTGTGATCAGGAGAACGGCAAAGTACTAGGTACATAACTCTGGTCTGTTTTTTCAGTTATCTCCATTTTTCCTTATTTAGTTCAGCGATTGTATCAATTAACTTTCATTGTATCAATTTCAAACTTGGTTTGTATGTAACTTATGACCTACAGATTTGCAGTGCACCATTACCATAAATTAAGCATGCTGCGTTTGGAGTGTGTATATTTTTGTCTTTCAATGTTCTCCCTTATTATATGCAACACATGCGTTCCGTGAAATTCCCTTTTTCGTTAATGAGTGCTTCCCCAAGATTTGTACTTCGTCAAATCTAATCTGTTTTTTAGGTGTAAACTCAATTTTTTCATTTCTTCGGTTATTGTCTCAATATATGTCCAATATATCAATTTAAGACTTGGTGTATAGGAAACTCAGAGCTGCAATTGTGCAGTGCAAAAGAAACATAACTCTATCATGCTTTCGATCGTCTTTCTCGTTTTTTTTTTGTCAATCTTTTGTCCTTCGATATTTTGTTTATACAAGAAAAGGGTAAAACTTTGACAAATGAGGTATATGTTATTGGCAGGCAATATGTGTTGCTTCAAACATTTTTTGTTTGGTTTGTTTAAAGGTCATTGTTTCATTGTTTCAACAATGTTTGTCCATATTATCTATGCCATATGTTTTCAATTTACATATGCCCCCTATACCATCAGCGCTTTCAGCGCTTTGATTATACGTTCGCTTTAGAAGTTTACTAAGAAACATATTTTGGCCGATAATTTGTGCGTATGGGGATCACGAATCCCCCCTGCTTTGGTGTGTTGCAACAAATCTACAGACGATTTTGAAAACAGCCAGGCAAAAATATGGAAACAATGAGAACTAACCGTGAGCCATTTGCGAAAAGTGTACAGATCAGCTAGCATCTCCACAGACATTCGTACGGTATGATCTTCATCCACACTATTCGAAAATAAGTCATAGGAAGTTTCAAGAAACTTTTATAAAACAGAATACATTTGGAGCATACGCATTAGTAGGTATTTTTTCCATACGTGCACTTATTACGTTAATGTCAGTCCTGGTAATTTACCTAAGAAAAATGGCGATACGAGTTAAATAATATTGAAAGCGGCATTAAACCACACACACATTTATCACATGAATTTCGTCTTCGATATCTACACTCGTGGCTTCAACCCTCGTTACTCTATTGAATCTGAAACTCACGTAAACAAATACAAACGGGCGGTACTCTACGCAAACCCGCTTCAAGCATTTAGGACCAGTGTAGACCTTGATAGACATGTAGGTATGTGCAGGTTGATCTGAATCTACATTGTTCGATAAGTGTTCGAAGATGTTTTCATGAACATTTCTCCGACTGTTAGACGCATATCTTCAGTGTTCGATTGGCTACGATAACATTCACACTTTAACGAATCTGTATGTAAAATTGTAATACTTACGCTATGATTAGTTTTCCAGGAGAACCCTTCACATATCTTCTTGATCTCAATTGGAGGGTCTGGTTAAGTAGCGTATAACGAGGGCGTTCTTGTTTTAGGCATTGCGTCAGAGAGATCAGACACATTTAGCATTTGTTGAGACTATATTTTGCAACACGATGGTATTATCTATACTTTAACCATTTATCGGGCGAAAATCACTATTTGCTCTAAACTGCATAACACACTTATCGTTGGACTGACGCCTTATTAAGCCATCCAATCTCTCTGTGATTGTTTCATTGCACTTTGTGGGTGCTGTGTCGTACTAAAAGCATGGTTTAATATTATGGGTCGGAGCGCGTGGCGCGTATCGGGCGAAATATTCTGCATTGAGGGGCCTCAAAAATCTTAATGTTGCCGAAACTGCTATTTTCGCCCATTTGTAACATACTTTTTCACTTAAAACCGAACTTGGTTTTGAACAGTGATTCCCATTATGATCCAATCTAGATCATGGACATTTTTTATTTAAAAAGCTCCCAGGGTGCTTCTTCGATTTGAAGACAAACATGACAGATCTGATCAGACTGTGTAAAGGTGCAAGCTTATCAAGTGCTTCACTGAATACAAAGTCCAGACAATTTTTTTTTCTGTCCCAGCTCAGTTAAAATGGGAGATTCTTTATTGGGTTGTAGAGCAATTTAGTTTTCATGGCCGACGACTATGACTACCATTAATGTGGAAGTCAAGCAAATAAATAGAAGTTGTTATTTGCTCAATTGTCAAATTGAATTGTTCCAACTATTACTCTGTACATGAGCCGAATCCCGGTAGCGAAGTGGGCTGTCAATCCAGGAGTTGTTAGTTCGAACCCCAGCTCGGCCAGCATTCTTTCTGACGTTTGACAAAAAAGTCACTGTGACCAGCGCCATTCGTCTTCCACCAATGGGCTAACAGTATATGTATAACTGGCCGCCGTGATATGACTGGTAAATTGTTGAAATCGGCGTTAAACTCCAATCAATCAATTCTCTTTACATGAGCGAGACAAGCGATTTCTATGATGTCTATGCAGTGGACGCCTTCTGAAACATTGTGAACAATTTCCCCTTTTCCCAATTTCATAGTGTTTTCAGTGTTGGTAAAAAAAAAAACCACACATCAGAACAAAATCAGGAAGACAATAATTTGAGTAAGACATTCTCCCTTTCCAGCAATGTTTCCAGCGCAACTCTTCTGCACAACCATAAACGTCTCATAGACTGTGGAAACCTTTATGCATACACACTTTGCAGGTTCACTTTTTAAAGCAGAAATGTAAAAAACGTATGATATATATTTTTTGCATAACCCATAGACGTACGGAGCCCCTAAAGAGACATGCACAATTTGTTTCAAATATGCAAATTCGACGTTTTATTTCGATATTACGTAATACTTATTTCGCAAAATCGTAATAATAATTCTCTGCTTTTTTTAATATGCAAATTATCGGTTTTATTTCGTATTTACGAAGTACTTATTTCGTTTAAACGAAAAACCCTGTTAAACCAAAACATTGATAATAATTGGCAACTTCTGCATTTTGACAATGTTGTTATGTCTATTCCATCAGTCTACATTCAGTTATAGAAACTTTCAACATATTAGTCTTGATCTTTACAGAGTTGTCTTGCCCTTAATTGATGTATATGGAACTGGGGTATTAAACACGTTGATGCAGGTACAAAGTATTATGGTGTATAACTGTCTGATATAATATTCTAAAAGTTGTCTGCTTTGAAAATATCTGAGAAAACAAAGAAAGATTTACAAATTCGGAACTCGATATTGAGAGTGAACAAATGTCGCAAAATAAACAGTTGACTCTATGCCAATCTGAAAAACGATTTAGGAACGAAGTCTTTGATCTTTTAGCTCACATAGAACCGTATTCTATATGCATACTGATCAGCTTTAGACAATCAACCATTTTAATCATAAGTAGATGTATTGTAGATAACATGAAACTGTCCGGTGAAAGTAATGTAAGTTTGTATGGATATAAAAACCATGGTAACCATTAACATATTCTCACTTGCAGGCGCATTTGAGACGTCTACAGCAGACGGCTAAATATTATCTAGACATTTATTCTAACAAAGTTTAAACACGCTGAAGTAAAAAATGTAGCCTCCAGGAGCGTTAGCAAGATTTTCCTTCAATTTGACCTTCTGACATAGTTGTTGACCTCACATGACCCAGTTTAAAACCTGGCTAATATTTGATGGAGATGTATATACTGATACACGTTCATGAAGATTGGATGTAAACTGTTGCCTGTAGAATGTTCACAAGGCAATTGTTCACGACGCACGATGGACAAAATGTGATCCGGAGTGGTCATATTGAGCACTTTCTGCTCAGGAGAGCTAAAACATTACAAAGCTCTTGCTTAATAAGTGCTCAACTGCAAGAAATAAGTGATCAAGAGCTTATCAGATTACAGACTAAAACACAAATGATAGATAAACAATTATAGAACGGAACAGAGAGTTTATTTCAAAACTAATTAAACTAATAATTACAAAATTCAGACACAAACAATAGGCATATAATATGGCATTGTCATAAAATTAATACACATTATATTTCATTAGAAGTCATAAATAATGTATAAATGTACAGAATATAAGCAGAATTTTGATACAATTTATTTAAGTTATTTACCACCCCACATATTAAGCAACAATCTTTAACCGTTCCTGACATACAACACATCTGCAGCAGACCACTTAAGAAACATTTAGCCAATGAGCAAATTTTTCCTTTTGCCACAATACTTTGAATAGTCGTCTGATAAAGAAGCTTAAGCATTGGACTGCCATTTTGAAAGGGTTAATGGTATATCATGAATATAAGAAAACTCAAAGGCTTGAAAGTACTACATGTATGTACACGTGTCTTATAAATAACATTTCTGTATGTAATTATTGTAGAAATGATTGATATTTCTATTCATATGCCTTACCCTGAAACAGACCAATTTATCTAGTTTTTTACCCAATATCACCTAAATTCAAACTTAGCCTACCAGTAGATTTCATCAAGATAACCATTTTGACAAAGTTTCAACATGCTCAAGTGAAAAATGCGGACTCTACTAGTGTTAACAAGACTTCCCCAAAGTTTGGCCTATTGCGTTAGTTTTTGAACAGACATGACCCAATATTCGACTGTGGTCATCAACAAAAACAGGCTGACAAAGTTTCAAGCTTGTCAAGCCAAAAATGTGATCTGTAGAATATCTTCTCAAATTTTACCTAGTGACCTAGATTTTGGCCATTCATGGCCCATATTCGAACTCAGCCTAGATATCATTCTGACAAGTTTCAACATGCTCGTAAAAATGCGGTTAACAAGATTTCTCCAAAGTTTGGCCTAGTTTAATTTTTGACCAGACATGACCAATATTCAAACATGGCCTAGATATCATCAAGACAAACATGCAGATGTTATTCTAACATGCTCAATAAAAAGAGACTTCCAGAGTGTTAGCATGATTTCACTTCAGTTTTATCTATTGACCTATTATTTCATCTGACATGATTTTTATATCTGGCTTAGATATCACTCTGACAAAGTTTTAAGCCGCTCAAGTCAAATATGAGATCTCTATAGAGTGTTAAAAGGATTTTCTCAAATTTGTCCTAGTGGCAGTTTTTGACCCAACATGACCCATATACGATCGCGGCCTAAATACCATCAACACAAACATGCTGAAAAAGTTCCAAGGTTGTCGAGCCAAAATATTTCTCCCTAGAGTGTCTTCTCAAATTTGGCCTAGTAACCTAGATTTTGACCAGATATGGACCAAATTCGAATATCATTCTGAAAGTTTACACATGCTCAAACTAAACATGCGGCTTCCAGAGAGTTAACATGATTTTCCTTCAAATTGGTATAGTGTCCTAGTTTTTGATCTGACATGACCCATATTCAAAGTTGTCCTAGATATCATCAGAATACAGAAAAGTTTAATAAACTTAAGCATAACATAGCTTAACGTCATGCAAACAATGTTATCACATGTAAGCATGCATATACAAAAATAAGATCAATAATAAAAAAGAAAAATAATGCAGGAGTATCTTTTAAGCTTGCGTGCTAACTCACTTACGCATACAACATTAACACAAAGACAAACATTCCCAATTTCTGAAAAGGTTTCATGAAGATTGGATGAAAATAGACACCTCTAGAGTGTTATCATTTAAACTGTTGACGAAGAACAACAGAAAAGGCGATCACAATAACTCATATTAAGCTCAAATTATTAAATCAAACAATTCAAGTGCATCCAATACATATTTATAATACATTTTGAACTCATTGTCACATATTTAATGCAGGTATACACACATGTGTAGGCAAACACAGTGACATAACTCGAACATGCTTGGGAAGATCTGGCTCTAGATCTAGTTATTGCTCAAATTATAGAGCTGATGAAGCTAATCAAGCAACATATTGCGAATTAAGGGGCCATAACTCTTGTATGTTTTGAGAGCATGGCCAAATAAACATTGTGACCAAGTTAGATGAAGCTTTTAAAATAATTTCTTAAAGGGGTGAATTGTTTTGGAGACTGTAAGAGTTCCCATAATGCTTCTGGCCCGATCGCAGTCATATAAAACAAATTCTTCTTTACCCATAATCAATATTTCCAACTCTGCATCAAAATTAAATTATCAGTTTTATGAGAAGTAACAGTTTATTCCTGTTAACAATTTAAATTTAAAATGTCAGTTTCAACCTATTCCTTTTGCAGCAGGCGACTTTGAAAACATTGTGGCAAAAGAAGAAATTGCTCATAAAGAGCAATTTCTCCTTTCGCAATGTTTTAAACTACATTTATATTCAATAATTAAACTTTTCTATATAAGATTTTTCAGTATATTTGCAAAGATGTTTTCAGGGTTGTCTGCTGTCGATTTGTTTGTATGTGGGAAATAGTCAACAAAAGTATATCGGGTAGGGAAGGTGGATCAATGTTTTGTTTTACACCTGTTACAGGATTACATGCTATTTACAGCCAAGCATCTTGGTAAAGTTTAATAACATCCGATTTATCCATACCAACAAACAGTTTTCTCATTTTCTTTCTCCTAATATCCACAAATATAGAATGAGGTTTCACAATACCGTGCCTGCTGTCCAAAAACACCTGTTTCCTTGTAACCGTTTTATATGCTATATATACTTTATCTTGCTCCCAATCACACACATACATATTCCCCTCTCTATCAACAGTAATACCTTTCAGCTCGGTGAAATCAATATCACTGTGTTTTTGCCAATCACACACATGAAGGCATTGGTCAAACTGTGTGACTGCCATGTGGCATGGGTGATGAAGTGGTTCACCATTTACTACTGAAAATGTTCTTACAACATGCCCTGATGGATCTATCATATCTATTCTTGCTGGCTTAGTGTTGAAACTAACATAGATTTTCCTTCCATGATAGGCAATGCCCCTGCATTCTGCTCCAACAACAAACCCCCTCAACGATTTGACCACCAGTAAACCATTATAAGTGGTTAACGTAATCAAGCAAATTGTTCCTATGTACGGCTGCGTAACTGCCAGTTCATATTTAGTAGATGCAGCATCATACGGTGGAGAGTTCAGCTTTACCTTTAATATTATATTGGCACAATTACTCTTAGATATGTTCTTTGTACTGATGAACTTTACACAGGAATTCTGAAAATCACAAAGAGCCAGATTTTGAGACTTCATCCTCGCCATGCCAGTGATGCTACAAATATGTTCATCCGTATCGTCTCTTACATTGATATCTGTAATACGTGTCCCACTACTACATACTGGCGAATCATTCAATTTGTATGGAGTTGTGATTCCATCTTTGTCTACTTGTGACTTCAAGCTATCTACAAATGAATCATCAAAGTCTATACTTTCCTCACAACTTAAATCATCGTTGAGATTTGGTTCCCTATTTTTCTGATCAGTTGTCTCAGCTAGCATGGACCTCATACCATCCACTGTTTCCAATTTAATGTCAGTTCCACCCTCTTCGTTATTGGTCCGTGACTCTGAAAGGGATTTTGTAATTGTGAAACAGCCAAAATGTTTAGTTTCTCTTCTAAATAAATCCAGAAATGTATTTGATGGCTGAAAAGTGTAAGGAATTATACCCGTATTATTTGTATTGAGCTTGTCCAATTCTTGTTTACGTTGTAGAACAGCTTCTGAACCCTCTTTAACAGCGACATACATACGCCCAAAGTGACATTTCTTCTGTTGTTCTAACAAACTAAATTCCATCTCTTTCAAGGCATGCTCTATCTCTTCAGATTCGTTTAAAATGTTAACAAGGTATTCTAAGTGATTGTTTTTCATCTTCCCAACATGAGTAATTGTTGCTTTTCGACATTCATCAAGTTTAATAACCAATTCATTCTTAAAAGCTGTGACATCCTCTATAGCTGCCTCTGCAATTATTTCAGCTTGTTTCTTAAAACCTTCAGTCCTAGTAGCCAATGCATGCAGTTCATGTTTGAGTGTCTCTATGTCAGTCTTTAGTAGTTCATAAGCTGGCATGTCCAATACCTGTTTAGAATCATTAGGCAGGTGTATTATTTCACAAAGTCTATGATTCATTGTCATACATTCACTGCAACCTAACATTTTGTCAACTTTACAGTAATATTCAACAGCCTTTCCTGTATGGTCAGGACAAATTTCATCCTCATTTGTATCAGTAGGACTTTTAGGAAGTTTAACACACGGCATATCTTCCGTCGTCAACAGACTATGACTCTTCCACGGTTTCTGACGGTGGTGGAATTTGAAACAAGCTGCACATAAAAAGTCAGCACAGTCCTTGCAGTAACCAACAGCTTCAAGTGTTTCCCCTGCCTCTAGACACTGGTCACATGTTAAAGCATCTCCACCCTCCTTGGCATCAATAGTTTGCTCCATTTTGAATACCTTGCCCGTTTCTCTATTTTCCGTACATTGGTGATATGACTGAAGTGGGCATTATCTCTCTGTTCATCGGTCACCTGTGGGCCTGGTGACTGGCACTGCCATTTCCATATATAGGTTAAACATTGGTGCACCAGTTTGTTCCCTGTAGTTGATATCACATATCTGAAATAATTCAACATAATTGTTATCCATATTTTCAAGTCTTAACCCTTTCCCTCATATAGACGCTTTCTGACGCCTCTGCAGCAGACAGCTTTTTGAAAACATAGTGACAAAAGAAGAAATTGCTCAGAACGAGCAATTTCTACTTTTGCCACAATGTTATCTACTTTTAATCATAGGTTAACCATTCAATTATAGAGATTTTCTATATTTTGACAAAATATGTTCAAAGTCGACTGCTGCAGAATTTTCGTATGAGGGAAAGTGTTAATAACAAATTTAAGCTTTTTGTAAAGGAAATAAAAGAAACTTATGAATGTGAGAATGTGGGCAGCTTGTTTTAATCATATCAACAGATATATTGCGCCAGACAAGAAAGAATGGACATCAGACAAACGTTTAAATGAAATCATACACGTTTCAAGTCTTCAAGTTGTATTAAGAATTCAATGTCCATGTGGGTATCTGACAAAACATAATGACACATTAACAATGAAAATCAACAACAACAATTGATACAAAAGGAATAAAACATATATAATACATGTGACTAATTATTAGAAAGAATGATCTGATGACCGCCAGTACCTCACACATGTATAAAACCCTTTCCCACATACAACAAGTCTGCAGCAGACGATTTTTAAAAGACATAGACACACATTCGGAAAAGCTCTGAAAATGAAACTATCATTATTGAATAGTTGAAAACATTTTGGCAAATGGAGAAATTGCTAATCATAAACAATTTCTCCTTTTGCCACAATGTTTTCAAAAGTCGTCTACTGGGATAAGGCATTATTAAAAAGAATGATCTGACTCCAACCAGTACCTCATATAAGGATTGAGCCTGAGCAAGGCCACTCCTTCCAACAGTGACTAGGTATGTTTATACAACACGTACAGTCACTTCTTCGAATAAATGCTTATGACATCACAAAGACACTTGACGTCACGTTATTACATTTCATGACGTTTGTAAATGTTTGAATGTGTAGATGTTTGCCTGTAAGTGTGTGGTTGTTCTAAATCAACACATGAACGATTTATTTTTAAACTTCTAAATCAAATATTTTGTAATACAAAAATTATGGACGCTATTATAATGACTAAAATTAACAAAGAAATGGGTAATTATTTGGAAATATGAATAGATTGTGCCAATAAGAAAATTATATTCAATTCAATTCAATTCAAAATCTTTTATTCGCTCAAGTCTGGAGTTACCAGACATATGAGTATAAATTACATTATAATATAACAACAAATAATAATCAATTCACGTGAACAAGGGAGAGAGAAAAGTTAAAATGGAAGGATGTAGAGAGCTTTAGAGATAGAAAGAGGAATGAGGAATGAGGGGGAGGGGAGTGGGCGGAAGGGGAGGGGGTGAAATGCTGAAATAGAAAGTAGGAATTGATTTTTGTTGATCTAAAAATAAAACATCTAAAAATAGATTTCTGGGTATTTGTGTAGCTTCATTTCGTCACAAGAATAGGCCTTGACCTTATAATCACTTCCGTTATATTTTTTAAGAAAAAACGTGTTTTTGGGATTAAAATTCGGAATGTTTTGGACCGTATGTGCTTATATTCATACTGAATTTTTAAGACATTGAATAGTAGTGTAAGTAGGACTATGTTAACAGTGATCTCGGATAAGAAACGATTGGAGATAACGGTAAGAATTATTTGATTTACAATTGAGGTTTGATAGTCGAATTATATATACAAATTAATTCTGAAAATATCATGTAAATACGTTCACAGTTTGAAACAGTTACTGAATAAATATTTCCAATTCAATATATATGTTTAAGTGACCTATGCTTTATAGTATAATCATTTTCACACAAACTCAGACAATCTTATCAAACTTTGATAACAAGACCACCATACTAATGCTTTTTGTAATTACCCCGGTGAGTGATTATCTCTCTTGATGTCAAATTTCAAAATGGCCACCGATGGACACGCTTTTTTGAAAATCCAAAACATGAATGAATATTTTGTGCGAGTCAATTAATAAAAACAAATAAAGGAACGCGTGAATGTTTTTCAAATAAACCGTAAGTACACTTCGACGAATTTCTAATTGGCCACTAGTTTTTATCATATTTTAGGAAAGGTAATTAGAGAAAAATACAAATAACCAAATATAAGTTAAATACAATTTATTCCTAATATGTAAAACAAAACTTCATTTAAATTTGATCACGGGAACAAACTTATCAGAGAGAGAGTTAACATGGACACCCCTAAAATAAAAACTGCAAGCTCAAACACTTATTACACAGGTATCGTATGGTTGACCACCCGTGTTATTGTTATAACGACGCGTAACATACCTGTCTGATGGGGGTGCCGGCACGGATCATTCCGCTAGCTTGAGCGCGTTCTGCAATGCCCATTCTCGCCATATTTAATGTTTTTCATAAACGACAATCCACGAAAAATACATTCCCACCAAATACGACAAATACCATGCCGTGCACGAGGAACGCGAGCACATATGCTATTTTCGGACCTACCGTTCCGCATGGATGATTTTGTACATGCATACGTGTTTTCTTTTTGTAAATCGATAGGTTGGTGTGTACAATACAAAAATAACCAACTTTTAGATTTATTGATTAAATATGTCGTATAACATCATATTTTATATGGTGGCCAATTAGAAATTCGTCGAAGTGTACACCGATATTGCGGTGTTCTATCCTTAAGGGACGTAGATAAGATACAAACTCTAACAGGTCATGATAACCGGCATAACAATTCAGATTTGTTAGTTTACCCGAAAAGGGTAGCACACTCATTGTTTTACTAAATGAGTTCCCTTTTCTGCAAATTTGATAATATTAGGATGTAATATTCATCCAAATATGTGTTCCTATCATCATTTAAGTAAACGCAGTTGAAAAGATAAATAGATTCATCACCCAATAAGTTGGCTTTGCAAAGATGACAAGTTCTTTATTTTCTGACAACAGTGTTTAATCGTGTCCTTTTAACTTATACATATATAAAAACGTGTTACACAAAGAATGGCGGGAACTAACCATTTCATAATAAGGTCGAACCTAAAATAAGGGAAGTAACCGTGTGTGAGTGTAACACAGGTCCAGGGGATTTAATAAAGGCTGTATTTCACTGTCGTATCATATTTACAATAAATGTACAAATGGAGTCGGTAATTTAATGAAATGAGGATTATTACATGCGGAGCTCTAAATACAAATAACATTGATGAAAAAGGAGTACGCGAATATGAACATAATAAAAGTAGTAAAATCAATCACGTACCAGGATAGTGGGGTTTTATAAATATCTAGTCTGAAGAAATGTTATAATCTTCAGAAGTTGTTCTTCATACGTTCGGATCTAACGTGAGAATGACCAATCGTATCAAAGAGAGAGGGAAAAGAGGGATTAGTAGAGGGCATGGGATATGTTAGGTGATATCTGCTCACTGACATTCACTGACACTCATACCGAGGGCTTGGCGTGAAACGGTTGTAACTCAAAACATATTTTGAAAACCCTGGATTAGGGGCAGTTTTGACCCTTTTGTAAACAATGCAAATTTAGGTGCCATTGCTCAGAACGAGCAATGGCACCTAAATTTCCATTGTTTATCAAGAAAAATGATTTAACGCTTATGAAGACTTTATGGTGAGGTAAAGAAAGTTGGTAAAAAAATACCAATTTTAGTTACAACCGTTTCACGCCAAGCCCTCGATACTATAATCACACAAGATATTTATTAACAGTGTACATGTTGATAAATACTCCCTACATGTACCTTGGTTACAACTGAACTCAGCTCAAATAACTTAATCAGGCAAGATGTTTTCAAAGTCCTCTGCTGCAGTTTTGTTTGTCTAAATGAGATAAATGTTTTTCTACATAACATATGTACCCTTTGGCGTTGAAGTTAAACAAAAAAAGATTTATTTTGTTGAATTCAGATCTCCCGCAAAAACTAAAATTGTAAAACCAATCAAAGACCACCAGGTATACCAGTTACTAGAAATAACATTAATTTATAATCTGTGGGGTCTTCAATTTGATGGAAAAAAAATGTTCTGATTAACTTTCAGTTTCATGGAAATTGGACCACACATGTTGGCCTTTAGAGTGATCAGACCTTGTTCTTCAAAAGTTTGATACTAGTCCCCTAGTTAATGGATCTATATAAGAACAGAATAACCAGCGCCAGCTTATTAATTCTAAACTTTAGACGACGTCGAAAACAACTCAGCAAAATATGGCAAATCTCTAAACAAAAGTAAAATCATGCAATAGAGTTGAAAACAGTGTGGCAGAAGGAGAAATTGCTTATTATGGTCAACTTCTGTATTTGTAACAATGTTTTCAAACGTCATCTGCTGCAGATAGGTCAAAATGCGCATGCATGTCGAAAATGGTTAACATACCTTCAAAAAGTAATTTATAATTCAGAAAATTCAATAAACTTGTAAACTATAGGAGATTAAAAGTGGAAAATCAAATGATGCAGCACTAACATCCAATCAAAGCACTGAAAGTGCTCATAGCAAGGGACTAACTGCAGATTTCATTTGAACATATATTGTCTAACTAGAACACTTTACACTAGCACTTTGTTATGTCCAGATATTGAATGATAAAGGCGACAGTATGGTGGTCTATCTACATACTAAAATTTGACACACATATGCGCATCTGTTATCTGGGTAGTTTCTGCTTGGCAATGGTTTACAACGGTTTTTAGCTGTTTATTTGTTATGCAATTTACACAAATACATGTCATATTAAATTCGCATGAATGTCTCTGCCTAACAATGATACATATATTGAGTCCAATACTAATATCAAAGCAGAAACAAAATGCTGTGTAATTTTCATTTCCTTCAGCGTGATATAACTGAAATATTGTTAAAAGCAACGTAAAACACCATACAAACGAATTCACCAATTTCTTGTGTTTCACAAAGCATAGGTGAAAAGTGTTAAATGCATTGCGTTGAATTCATTTTAAATCCCAACATGTTAAAGGAGTTGCTTGCAGTATGAGGAATTTATAAGGCGAACATGAAAAAGATAATTCTGATATATTTGCGTGTTATTAAATGAAAAAAATATCTGGCTACACCGTTACTCGAACCCTAGTCTCCTCGTGTCAAGCAAATGTACTAATCTCTAAATCCGCCGGACGTTTTCTGTGTAGGGTGTTTAATGTAATAATTACAAATCGATAAACAAGTTAACGATTTATTTATAATTGAATCGTTTTATCGTTTTATCTTTATAAAAATTTGATTCTCTTTTGGTAAATATATTTTACACTTGGACTTGACCATCTTATTCCGTCTTCTGGAGGTGTATTTCGGTTAATTTTGATAGTTTCAGTTGTGAAGCCGATATATTTACGCAGGAATCTAGAATGAAACACTTAAGTACTTATATTCCTGATTGACGTTACCGCTGAAAAGCGTCTTGTTTATTTTATTTGAAAGGATTTTTTAAAATCCAGACGCCTAGACTAAATAACACATGGGCCGTATATGTTATATTTTATCAACTATTTATTTTATTATCATTTCAATAATCTGATTCTAATAAGTATATTTTTTATCATTGGGACTCGATACTCTGAAATTGTTTTTGAGTTGGAATCGAAGAGCTGCTTTTACTCCACTCGATTTACAATATTCAGGAATCACCCATGAACTTTTCGAGTGATTAAGTCAAGTTGAAAGCGTAGAAATACATTTTAAGCATCAATTTTGTAATTCATATATTTTAAAAGCAAATTTCTTTGGAGATCTTTCTATTGCTAGGGTGATGTCAAATTAAATCTATTTTCCGGTCAGTTATCGCACTTTATTTGTTAAGCGACGTATTATTTGGCGGTACGATACTGTAACCATGGATACTCTGGCAAATGTTCAACGCATGCATATGTGATTTCATTAACATTATAAACATTCTACGAATATCAAGACATCTCTCTGAACCCGAAACGTCCTCCCGACGTTTGACAAAAGTCAAAGCAACAAGCATCATTCATCTTCCACCAATGAGATACCAGCCAGTCACTTGAAAAGATCGTTGTGTGGTGTACTAGTGTGAGAAAGCCAGTTGAAATATGAGTAGGTTTACTGGTCGCCGTAAACTGATTGAAAAATTGTCGAAAAAGGTGTTCAACCCCAATCAATCATTATACACTATAACAGAAACATGCTCCGAGAAAACACGGCATGTTTCAGTATTGTTCCATAAAAAGCGACCTCATTTCCCCGTTCAGAAATCGTTTTTTACGTTTACGTTTAACGGTATATAGCTTTATGTATTTATACTATTTCCAGCCCTGAGCTCAATAATTATTGAGTTACATCAAGTTGTATCAGACGATCAGCAAATCCATCGGGTTAAATCATATATCGTTTTAATCAAACCAAATTACTTCGCTGTACGCATATTATATCTGACGACACCGCAGCAATGGTCGTTTCGAATTGAACCTATACATTTAAAAAGTCATGATATGTGAAACGTAAATCTATAATTAAATCGCTTGACACAACTAACGCTCGAATCG
The DNA here is from genome assembly GCA_031761405.1 of Serripes groenlandicus. NCBI lineage: Eukaryota > Metazoa > Mollusca > Bivalvia > Cardiida > Cardiidae > Serripes > Serripes groenlandicus. Next base: position 50,277 of record JASEVX010000557.1, read on the forward strand.
ACACAATCAGGACGCTCACCAGGCATTGCTTATCTATCTCGTTTATTAATTTGGGTTGTTTCCACTGTGTTATTCTTAACGAATTTTCAGGCAAAAAATTAATCTGAGATGACCTGTATGAGGCAGTCATGAGATCGTTATTCGATGTGGCGAAGTTTAGGTCCGTTTTAAACGCGGTTGGGTCCAAACTAGACAAACACTGTAGGAATGTTTTTTTTGTTCAATATCAAACCTTTAAACTATTTGAACGTGTAGCCTTTGCCTGATATAGACAGTTTTAACGCCCTTTAAGCTGATCAGTTTTGAAAACAGTGTGGTGAAAGGAAATATTGCTCGTTTTAACAACCGTATCAACTGTTTTTCAAAATTGTATTTCCAATTCACCCAATAGAATGTGTGTATTCTAAGCTTATACAAAATGCAAGCCACCATAAACGATAGCATATCAATTTAAATCAATTAATCTGTTATGTGTATGTAAAGTGCTATGGTTACATAACTATAACAAATACAAGTTCATGTAAACAGCCTTCTTTGAATCGTATGTTTAACCTTTGTCTGTGATACAGATTGACCTGCATATTTTTTTTATTTTAATTTTAAATTTGACCTTTATGATACAGATGTGATATAGATTGACCTGATAATAGTGTTTACTTTCATTCTAAGGCTGATCTTTAACCTACAAGGGGATGACTATAAGCATATAATATCGTTTTCTTAGGTCATTGTGACCAGTTCTATATATATGTACCATTTCCACAAGAACGCGATTGAGTCTGTTTTGGGAAGGTAGCTAGTTGCCTTTGGATAATGGTGTAAAGAATACTGATGCGAAAGAGTCCGGAAAACCACAGATAAGTGAGCTGAATAAAATATACAAGTTTTCAAAGTCAAACAAGGGCCATAATTTGTACTGACACCCCTGATGTCATGAATGAAGTTTCAAGTGAATGACGTAAGTGGTAACTGAGATATGTCCATGATAGTACCTTGCATGCAAAACGTTAACCAATGCTGCAACACCGACTCACAAGTGACTGTAATAGCTCTCCATATTCTTCGAATAGTCGAGCTAAAAATGGCTCATCATGAGCAATTTCTACTTTTGCCACATTGTTTTGAAAATCCGTTTTCTGCAGACGTGTCAAAATGCGTCTGCTAGTGGTAAATGAATACACTGGTTGTATTTCAGTTTAGTTAAAACCCTAACCCGTTCCCTGATGCATATAGTATTTGATATATTTCTTCGGCAGGCGCCTTACGAAATATTGTATTAAAGGAAAAATGCTTAAAACGATCATTTCACCATTTCCAGCAATGTTTCAAACTAAGTAGCAAACATTATACTCCAAAACTAACATTTTTTCCGTCACACACTTTTCGAAGCAGGACAATGCATGTTTTAAGTTATTTTTCCGTCTAACCCTTTCCCACATACAACAAATGCTATAGCTTAAGTATAAGCTTCTCCCGAAACACACGGCGCTGGTGCCGACATTTTCAGTGGTACGAATTTGTAACGCACAAAAGTCCGGCAGGGCATCCAACGATTATTGACGCACTTGATGATGTCGCTTTGTGATTTCTTGACACTTAAGTTGATGAAAACATGTTAAACATAATATTGTACATGATATGTTCATAATAATTTGTTGTATGTAAGTGATGGTATATTCTAGTGCACGTATTAACATTAAGTAGTTATTCGAAAAATGAATTCTTTATAAAACATATTTTACGATCGCAAAATTATGTAAAGAAGTCGAATACACTGCATAATGAATCTAAATATTATTTATGAAAGAAAAATGTTATATTCAGTAAATATGATTATGATTAGGGTAAAAGTGTTTAATGACTTTGCAAACGTAATCTATGACATTTTGACGTGACGTCGTGTTACGCTATCAGGAACGTTACGAGCGATTGGTCTCTGCATCTGACTATGAATACATATTGGCTAAAATATGGGACATTTATATGAACAAAAGCTTTATTATTTAATGAAATTATTGTAGCAAAAGATAGGATTGTTCGTAATGAGCAATTTCTCCTCTTATGATATTTTATTTGGAAGCCTTCTACAGCAGATTTAAAACAATTAATGAATGAAGTTACAATGTTTGAATGATTGTTCAAACCATGTGGCAAAATGAGAAATTGATTTTCAAAAGACGTCAACTGCAGACGTGTTAAAATGCGCCTGCAAGTGGGAACATTTTAATGGTTACTATGGTTTTATATCCATATAAACCTGCATCATTTTCACCGGACAGGTCCATATTATCTACAATATGTCTACTTAAGATAATCAAAGCGCTGAAAGCACAGATGGTATAGGGCATATGCAAAGTGAAAAGGCATAGTTTATATAGACAAACATTGTTGAAACAATGTATCATCGACCTTTAAACAAACCAAACCAAAAATGTTTCAAACAACACAGATTACCTGCTATTAACCAATACCTAATTTATCAAAGTTTGACGCTTTTCTTGTATAAACAAAATAAATCACGAGAGACAAAAGATTGACAAATTGACAAACAAGTATAATATTTCCAGTTCAGTAAAAACTTAAGATCGACAATCGAAAGCATGCTAGAGTTTTGTTTCATGTGCACTGCACTTCTGTAGGTCATAAGTTTCCTATACACCAAGTCTGAAATTGATACATTGAAACTTTAAACCAATAAACCAGATCAGATTTTTGTTTGAAATAATGTATCGGTCTCCTTATCCCAATGTATAAGTGTGACCACTTTGAAATGAATCTGCATAACAGAAACAACGTTTTGACCAATTAATGTAAACCGTAACGGACAGACAAACAGACAGACGGAATAATGGATGAATAAAAAGTCGCACAGACAGTCAATCGCTCTGGACAAAGAACAAAGCTTGGGGAAGTACTCATTAACAAACAAGAGCATTGTACGGAATGTGTTGCATGCACAAGTCATATAATAAGTGAGAACATGGAAGGACAAAACAATACACACATCAAAAACGGCATGCTTCGGTTATGTTAATTGTGCAATGCACATCTGTAGGTCATATTAAGTTACCTAAATGGATACAAAGGAAATTAATTGAGACAATGGCTGAACTAAATAAGGCAAAATCTAGATAACTAAAATAAGCATTCCAGAGTTATGTACCTAGTAATTTGCCGTTCTCCTGATCACAAGGTATAATTGTGACCACTTTGAAATAGATCTGCCAAACAGAAACAACGTTTTGATTACATTTCTGCTTGAATTAGTGAACCTGCAAAGTTGTATTCATAATGCTTCCAACAGTGTAAGAGACATTTATGGTTGAGCTTTGTTGGAAACATTGCTGGAAAGGGAGAATGTGTGAATCAAATTAGTGTCTTTCTGATATTTTTCTGATGTGAAACTACCTGAGGAAAAAATATTTTATGAAAAACATGGCAACCAGACGGCAACAGAAAAGGGGCAAAATTACAAAACTTTAAAATTCCATTCTTATTAAAGTTTTCGTTATGGTGGTATGCCCTTGGCAAATCACATTTCTTAACCTAGTACTGGTTTGTTTTCCCTGGGATCATGAATAAGTGAACTGTTGCCGTGATATAACTGAAATAATGTTTAAAATGGCATAAAATCCCAATTGAAAAAAAAAGAGACGAAGGATATTACTTATACCTTCAACACTTACTAGAACATGATGTTTCAATCAGTGAAATGTCAAAAGCTACAAAAGTCCCTGATACAGACAGCATTTCATATCTTGGCAATGGACGACTTCGAAAACCTTGTTGGAAAAGGATCATTTTGTTTCCTACTATGATTTTAAATCTGTACAACAATCTTTAATTGTTTCCATTGAATTTGATAAATTAGTAAATAAGATGAGTTAAAATGACTGAACATAGGATCTTCCATATGCCCAGCAGTGGAATTTACACATACTATTGGCAGCTTGAGGTGTTTATAACCCATTACCTGAATAGTCCCTTATTAGACTTTTCCTTATTGAACACCACTTAACACCTTGTAACAGAACAGAACATAAGTTTATTGATTTGATCTTAAATCCAGATCATCATCGTACAAGCATATTAACATAACATAACATACGTGAATGTGTAAAAAATAATTACAAAATTACAGAACACAAAAGTAAATATTAATCTCTCGAATTATCCTCCCTAAGATCTTAAATGGAGGTTGAACGTACATGCAGTAAATTTATTCTATACATCTAATTATAACAATTGCTATTACTTAAAAATTCGAACGGTGTTTTATGACAGTTTAACAAGGTACACTTTACTAATTATTAAGTGAACTACGCAAAGCAAGTGCTTCATAAACATATTTTCCTAGGTTTTTGATAAAATATTTGTTTGAAGATTGCATCAGTTCTATAAATTTATGCACACTTGGTCGTTTGTTGAAATATGGCTTAATGTGATCAATCATGTGAACGCTCGTTAAGAAGCTCCATGCGGCGTATCGAGTCCTACATCTGCTTGAAAAATACCCAACTAGAGGCTGTCATAACTGGGTGTCCTCCACATTCACAGATATATTGAGATATACCTAAATAGAGTCATAAACACATTTGCTGATATTTTGTTTGTTTGATTTGAATATGTGTAGTAATTGGTCACAACAAGATATTATGGTGAAAAACCATGAAGACACGCGTATTTGTCCATTACATCAATTTTGACAATGTATCAAATTCGTATAAAAGCATTGCAATTTCTGTTGCTGTACACAGTAGGAAAACATCATACTGTGTTAAGAAATTTGCCTAATGAAGATAAATTATATGACTTGAAAGGCTTCAGATATACGCCAAAATGCACCATTTTGCATGTAAAAAACATTCACCGGACCGCCTCAACAGAATGGGCCTATACTTTTAAATATTGTCAGCTACGCCCCTGAGATAGACCTTACATATACTTTGAATCTGTAAGAGTTAATTAGGCCTACTTTTAACATTATATTTTAATAAATTATGTTAAGATCTCTACTATTACTTCCGAGAGTTTGTATTACCTATTTCAGTTATTCATAAAGTTATCAAGAAAATGCGCACAGACAGTGAGAAGGGTGTATTGGTAGTTCCTAATTGGAGTTCTGCTGTGTTTTGGTCATATCTGTACCCGGAGGGCGATTCCTTTATTAAGAAGTTGTAAATTATATAGATCTGCCCATCCAGAAGGAATTCTATGTTGAATGCACAAACGGCAAAGGTATTTTCGGCAATGTAGATCTCTACCTTTTCGCATAAGTGTTCTGAAAGTAGATTTTCGTTCAATGCAGAGGAGATAACTGCTACATGTACATTTATCACTTCCAATATTGGAAGAGTCGTCTTTCTTTTAGGATTTCGAACCAGAGCTTTAGCCTCTGGTCATAGTAGTAAAACCATTTTTTTCGGAGTTGGCAGCCTGCCAATTGCTGTTAACACCAAACAACGCATTTTAGGGTGAGACTGCGCGAGAAAAAGCTCATCATGGATTCAACAAAACTGCATTTAAAAGGTTAAGATTTCCCCCAAAATGATAATTATAATGTTGTTGGAACATCATTGAAAAAGTTATGGCGTGAGTACTCCAATATAATTTTAACAAATGCTTTAGAAATTAAAACGACGAGAGGACAAATATTGAAGCTTATTAACATTTTCGCTAAGTGGATTGGAAAAGTACAAAGAAGTCGCGCGTGACATATGCGGTGGTGGATTTACCGGGGGCCGTAAGGCCCTTGCGACGAAAGATTAATGGTAAACAAAGAAGTACCGTAGCGGGGCTCCAAGAATTCCTCAAACGATTTACCGCAATGCAGCAGCGGGCTACTACGACATTCGTACTGTTCCCGCCAGTTGATACAACATTTAACGACGAGTCGGTCAACTTTATAAGGGAAGACCTGCCATCGGACGATACACTCCAGGTATAAATCAAGTGCTGGAGGAATAAATGGGGTGGTGTATCACCCTTATCTTACCGACCAGTCAACCATTGACGACTTGATTAAGGAAGTCAAGCCCAAACAGTTCGTTGGATAGCGATCACATTTTTGGTGACAAGTTGCGAGTTCGATGAAAGAATTTCAACTATTGGCCTCGTGAAGTCCGGCTGAAGATTATCAATGGCGAAGAAAATGCTTACAGGAATATGCCTTATGTCTGCACATAAAGATATGGATATCAAAACAGATGTCTTAATGATATCTAAATTAAGTTCGAATATGGGTCATATTGGGTCAGAAACTAGGTCACTTGGCCAAATTGAAGGGAAATCTTGTTAGCACTCTAACATTTGGTCAGAATGTTTATATTTATGATATCTAGGCCAAGTTCGAATATAGGTCATGCCGAGTTTAAAACTAGGTCACTAGACCAAATTGGCGGAAAAGGCGCTTCTTCTCCCAGAGTTGTTACAGAAATTCAGAGCAAGCAATACAGGCAAGAAATACGACAGGGCTTTTCTTCGAATTCATAAGTGGGTTTTGTGTAACGGTTTGGAGAGAAGGGACGCTTTGCCTGCTAAGGCTTTGACTGTTGCAATTCATTTAGCTTCTTAAATACAAACGTCTTATATATAAATACTATAAGTCCGGTTATTTCAGCATTTTATTCAATCAATTGGTATCATGATATTAATGGTTTAGTTTCACCAACTAACTAAAAGTTGGTTAGTAACGTTTTAGAGTCTGGAAAGCGTATTTTAGCTAAAGAAACAGTACAAAAAGAACCCATTACAGTATATATAATTACTTCAGTATACAATAACAGACTGTATGAAAACGGGAACATAAAGTCACAGCGTATAATATGTGCTATTTTGATTGGGTTTTCTGGTTTCATGAGAAGTGCGGAATTATTGAACATCAAAGTTACTGATATCACATTCAACTCGACATATATGTATTTATTTATTGAAAATAGTAAAACTGACAAATACAAAGATGGTTCATGGATTATGATCGCGAAGACGGGGACAGATTTATGCCCAGTTACGAACGTTTCAAAGTTCATTTCTTGGGCTAAATTCACAAAACATTATTTGTTCTGTAATATGAGTTCGACTAAAAGTGGTTATAAACCTCAAAAGACTAATACAAAGATGTCATACACAACTTTAAGAGAAGTAAATCCTGGAAGGTTTATCTTCACATGTAGATAATATCAAGAAATTCGCCTTACATTCCTTAAGGTCTGGTGGACCACTGCAGCAACAAATAACGGTATACAAGATAGACTATTTAAAAGGTTAGACGTTGGGTTAGCGAGAGTGCGAAGGATGTCAAGCACAGTACTGGTGTCATCGAGTTTGGGACTTTCATGAATTATTTCAATACAAGTTAGGGTTATAACAATTCTACGAATTATTTAATTTCCAGTCCTTTGAATTTACACAGATCCTACGTCCAGGTGCTATATGTCAATTTCAATAAAAAGGGTTTTTGAAATTCATGTTGTTGTTAATTCATAGGACTATTGAGTAGCCAGGGAACGTATAATACACATGTTCTGCATAACCCGCCCCTAAAGGGACATTCAACATTCAACTTTAGTATGACCTCCTGCTGCATTGGTACATCTCAGCCTCATACACCTCCTGATGAAGGCAACTGGGATGTTTGCACACTCTTTATGATCGACAGCTGTCACTTCATGTTTCGTTTAGGGCTGCACAAAGCGGTGACGTATCTTCCTGTCAAGCTCATTCCAGAGGTGCTCGATTGAAGAGAGATCTGCGGATAAGGATGTCAATGTTTTTTATCACGATGGTGCTACATGGTTGCACGGGCGACGAGTGTTACAGCGTCACACAACACAATATCTTGATATCGCTGAGCGTTCAGATTTCCCGGTATAACAACAAGACCCACTTTTCCGGTATGAGAAATGCCTCCCCATACTATTACAGATCCCCGGCGATATCTGCGTGCTCCACGTGCAACGCCCGGAAAGTTAAACACGATTTGTGTCGCTAAACCATGGACCATGATCAGATTCACCTAATTGAGATCCTTTGGTATATAATTAGTGCACATGTTATATGTTGCAAATTTTAGGCCAATAGATTCAAAGATAGTATAAACAAAACACGTGTTCTGTTATAAGTTTGGCTCAGTATATGAAATTTAAAAATATGGTTAAGAAAGCCTGTCTGTTATTACGCAAGTCCCAGTCCTGGTATACATGTACATTCCAGAAGCTTTTACTATATTTGCTTTAACCACTCCATTACTTGAACAATCCTGATCCGATCTCCACAAATTCCACCAAAGTTCGTCATAATAATTATGGTGACACTATCTCGGGCATTTCTCATTTCCAATAAGAGCAATCAAGAGTTATCGCCCTTTACTTAGACGGGTCGAAATATTTGGAACACTGTGGAATCCGCAAAAGTTGTCCGCTTTCTGGATAAAGCAAACCCTATCAGATCTTCAAGAAACTTGTTCACAATGTTTACTGGTTACCTTCGTTTTCCAGTGATATCGCCAAATGCAGAGTTATTGCCCCTTAATCGGTGAAAATTGAATAAGTACCCTATCCTGATCACCATCAAGTTTGTTAAAAATGTTTGTGTTGACAATATCTTTATTAATAAACTTTAGCTTACAAAACTGACTTAGTCAGATCTCTAACTTGAGCAAGTCGATCTTAACCAAATTTGGTCAGAATGCTCATCTTGGCCAATCGATTTTAAGCCAGATTGCTCAAAGCAGACCGCTAGATTATCTCTCTTCTATCCTTATCCAATATTCACCATTCCTAGTAATACTGTTTGTGGCGATACTATTTAGGCCGTGTTTGATGAACAAGTTTCTCTTTTAGCCACACTGTCTTTAACGTTTTCCATCTCTATTCAACGATCACATGTGTATATAGCTTTATTTATAGAACATTTCAGATCTTCAAATTCGTCTGCTGCAGATTTCGTGTCGGCTTAAACAGACATTTTTCAAAGCAGACAACTCTTATAAAAGCATCATCAAGTACATGTTGTCATTATCAACGCCTTAATCACTTAACTCTTCTCCGCATACGACACATCTGCAGCAGACGACATTGAAAAACATATATGCGTCTGCAAGTGAAAACGGGTCAAACACTATTTCATTTGCTATTACGTAGACTCATGGTAACGTGAATTTTAACTAGACTAGACAAGACAAGCCTATTAGCATACATTTTTGTCAATCAAGGACAACCTTTCTCTCTTTTTTTTTAAGGTCACCTTCTATGGAAGGGTATTAACGCATAAATTGCATCTTTCCTTCGTACATTTCAACTTGCATTCGTACATTTACATCTTGCTTTCGTACATTCACATCTTGCTTTGTGACATTCACATCTTGCTTTGTGACTTGCACATCATGCTTTGTACATCTTGCGTTGTGACATGCACATCTTGCTTTGTACATCTTGCGTTGTGACATGCACATCTTGATTCGTACATTCACATCTTGCATTCGTACATTCACATCTTGCATTCGTACATTCACATCTTGCTTTGTGACATTCCCATCTTGCTTTGTGACTTGCACATCTTGCTTTGTGAATTGCACATCATGCTTTGTACATCTTGCGTTGTGACATGCACATCTTGCTTCCGTACATTTACATTTTGCGTTCATACATTCAATATTACATTCGGTTATCTGACATTAGGATCGTCCTTGAACATTTTGCTTGATGGCATGATGCATTTTTTTATTTAATGTTTTAGCCTTATTTCAAATTCTTCGCTAGATCGGCGATTCACAACTGTTGTGGGTAGCCTGTAAAGCCAGTCTAATGAGTATGTAAAACAGAAAGGGTTAAAGTTTATGTTGTGGGTAGCCTGAAAAGCCAGTCTAATGGGTATGTACAACAGAAAGGGTTACAGTTTATGTTGTGGGTAGCCTGTAACGCCAGTCTAATGAGTATGTACAACAGAAAGGGTTAAAGTTTATGTTGTGGGCAGCCTGTGAAGGCAGTCTAATGGGTGTACAACAGAAAGGGTTAAAGTTTATGTTGTGGTTAGCCTGTGAAGCCAGTCTAATGAGTATGTACAACAGAAAGGGTTAAAGTTTATGTTGTGGGTAGCCTGTGAAGGCAGTCTAATGGGTGTACAACAGAAAGGGTTAAAGTTAATATTGTGGGTAGCCTGTGAATCCAGTATAATGGGTATGTACAACAGAAAGGGTTAATGTTGTGTGTAGCCTGTGAAGCCTGTCTAATGGGTATGTACAACATAAAGGGTTTAAGTTAATGTTGTGGGTAGCCTGTGAAGCCAGTCTAATGGGTATGTACAACGTACAGAAAGGGTTAAAGTTACTGTTGTGGGTAGCCTGCAAAGCCAGTCTAATGAGTATGTACAACAGAACGGGTTAAAGTTAATGTTGTGGGTAGCCTGTGAAGCCAGTCTAATGGGTATGTACAACAGAACTTTAACCCTTTCTGTTGTACATACTCATTATACTGGCTTTACAGGCTACCCACAACAGTAACTTTAACCCTTTCTGTACGTTGTACATACCCATTAGACTGGCTTCACAGGCTACCCACAACATTAACTTTAACCCTTTCTGTTGTACATACTCATTATACTTGCTTTACAGGCTACCCACAACATAAACTTTAACCCTTTATGTTGTACATACTCATTGGACTGGCTTTACAGGCTACCCAAAACATAAACGTTAACCCTTTCCAAACTAAAAATCACAGTAAAACTATGGACAATTTCTATCTATTAATAAAAGCCTATAATCTCTGAATATAATGTCAGATAACCGATTGTAATATTGAATGTATGAATGCAAAATGTAAATGTACGGAAGCAAGATGTGCATGTCACAACGCAAGATGTACAAAGCATGATGTGCAAGTCACAAAGCAAGATGTGCAAGCCACAAAGAAAGATGTGAATGTACGAATGCAAGATGTGAATGTACGAATCAAGATGTGCATGTCACAACGCAAGATGTACAAAGCATCATCATGAGCAAGTCACAAAGCAAGATGTGAATGTACGAAAGCAAGATGTAAATGTACGAATGCAAGTTGTAATGTACGAAGGAAAGATGCAATTTATGCGTTAATACCCTTCCATAACCTTCTCCCATAGGCCATTAGTCCGCTATTTGACTATGCTTATATACATATGATATGTTTAGCGTATCTGTCCTCCTTCCTGAATGCAATCTAGCTTTATCTCTAGTTTACTGATAAAATATCCTTCTTCAGTACTTTTCATATTGACACATCGACTTCCGACTTTTATCAGATATGTATACATGTATTGTTGTCTCTGTTTTAACTGCCCACTTCCAGTTGAATAACTATTTGTCATGTGAAAATAAAATTAGAATAATAAACTTTGACACTTTTAATTTTAATCCAATATAAATACAGACACAGACATAGTGTATCACGTATACAGTCATATACCTGCATCGTGTAATACACTGCAAAATATAAATATGTTCATAGTAACCTGGACAATTATCAGAAGCCTATTTAAGGAAAAACTGCTTTGATTAGAAACATAAAACTCAACTTGATATTTAATTTATCCTATACTTATATATCGAAGGAGGAGAATGAAACTGTTTACAAAGTCATTGATTAATCAGTTTATGTTTGTATGCTGGTATATATGAGCCATCCCTCGAGAAAACCAACATTGTGGACTCTGCGTAAAGTATCGACACGGATCAGCCTAAGCATACCGTGCATACACTTTTAGCCTCCTGTGAATTTTCTGTCTTAAGAATAATTACTCTATACCTATATCCCCCTGTCACGGAATGTGTCGGTCTGTATTAGCCTGCGCAGGCTGATCTGGGTCGATACATTACGCAGAGTCCATAATGTTCAGAATCAGAGGAAATAAACAATATAGACCATCATTTTTTTCAAATTGCTTTGTTGTACGACTTTAAATCATCGTGGCAAAGGAAGACATGATGAGCAAAGTCTCCTTTTCTCACAGTATTTCAATGTTGTTTAACTAATGCTTCTAATTGATGGAAAATCTATATATTTGGTGATCTCACATTCGCCTAGACATTTTTTTAATTTAGTTTTGCTTTAAAGCGACTGAAATCCAGATGGCCCGGAAACCCCCCCACAAATTCGCACTAATTGTTATTATTTATGTTATCCAAGTAAAAACGAAGTCAAAAATGTATCTTTTTTTATCAATAAAGTGACCTTGATTCGTTTTGAATTGTCCCGATGAAGGGGTTTCCTATCTAAAAATACCGCGGAATCCTTCAGACGGGCACCTTGCAAGTTTCACGTTATCAGTGAAATAAACGTAAACACAAAATGGCGAATTCATCAGCGTCGAATATGGAAGAGGTAAGTGTTTTGGCTTAGTTATCGTTTAAATCATGCACAATGTATGAAATGTCCCAACATTGTGAAAAATGTTCAAATCATTGTTATCTTTGCTTTGTTTACTCGGAGCTTCAGTATATTGACAAACGAACAAAAACACCATCGGGGTCATTTCAAGTCACGTGATGAATGAGATAAGACCATCGAAAGCTATTAAAACTTACCCTGTTAGTCACAGGGTAGAATTTGCGATGGAAAAAGTATCGAAAACAAGAAAATCTCACCGATTATAGGGGTATGTAATATGTCAGTTATCATATTTTAATGCCCCAAAACAAAAATAACACTTATTTTCTTAAAATTGGATTTTTTTAATTTTTTGACAGTTGGGCATCTGGAGTTCAGTCGCTTTAATCTGTATGCACAGTGTACATCTAAGATTAGTATTGTCTTGTTCACATCAAGCCATAGATACTTTTTAATCCATTTGGATCTTGTTTGATTTAATGTATTTATATTTAAGCGACACAAATGTAAACAATTGCGTTATTTACTTTTAATTTGCTTTTGAGTACTCATCATTTAAACAAATAATTGCCTTTTTTGACAATTCTTTTGCTTTTTTAAAGCAAATACTCTTCCTATCTGTAGCCCTGGAGTCTCTATATATTTGTATACATATACACAGGGACGCATATATAAGACTTATCTACTTCCCTGATAACAACAAAAACCCAGTTATACATACACATGAGTCATACATTTACAATGGACTAGGTAGACAGACACACTTTCCACACTTGTAAAATAAAGGTAAGACGAATTTTAAGGAGTCAAAAATATAAATTTCTTTATTACTCCCAGTTTGTACAAAGAACAAAATCATGAGCTTCATACACATTAGCAATACCAATACAAACGGTGAAACAATATGGCATAAACATAACACAATATAGGACAACCATCTCTTGTGAAATATTGTTTACAAACAAAATAATAAATATATAGATCTCTGAATATACAAATATATAGATCAACATCCTTTTCCACCATTTTTGTTTTAAAACTTTTAACTAGTATAGAAAGAGTTGGATGTTTAAACAAGCCCAAAGACCTAATAACACATGTGTTATTAGGTCTTTGACTAGCCGAAATATAAATTTTCATCTTTCGATCAAATTCTTTGTTAACGTGTTTACATAATATTATAAAGTACACGAATGAATGTACACTGTCATCTATGCGGTAATAGAGGAGTCCCCATTTACATTATTGACGGTCGGTTGGCTAACATTGATTTTTTTGGCACGTGGTTTCGAAATTAAATAATTTACTGGTCTTCTTCTTCTTTTTCGTAAACCCCACCACTAAGGGGTGCACCGGGTCTCCCCGTAAGCGTTAAGATATTATTGATTGATAGTTGGTTGAGTATGTACACGGTGTGTGCGCCTATTGCACACTAGAGTGATAATAAGGTCCTACAGATAATAGCACATAAACAAACTTAAATGAAAACGCTGCAGTATAAAACAATATATTGTGTCCCACACATGTAAAACACGACTATACACTACACGACATGTAAAACAACTTCAACCAGTATCAACTGGTATGTGTATTGGAATATTCTGTATATAATGGATTAATGGGATTTAACTTAATACCGATGGATTCATGATGCATGGGATTAAACTTAATACGGATTTTCTTGATTCTCCAAGGTAAGAGTTTTTGTTTGTTTGTTTGTTTGTTTGAGAGAGAGAGAGAGAGAGAGAGAGAGAGAGAGAGAGAGAGAGAGAGAGAGAGAGAGAGAGAGAGAGAGAGAGAGTATAGAAAGCCCGGATTAACTTAGCCAGGTAAACCTTCTTAACTCAGGTACAGTTTGATCTACTGGTTACAATTTCATCAATCAAGTTTACTACGATGTTGCAAGACTGGAGTATTCTAGCTACCTCGTGGGGCAGGGTGACATCGGGTCAACCCGAGTAGGCTGTCTCTTGTTAAAACGAACGCACTCGAGTCAACTCGGGTCAACTGCCATGTTGCAAGACTGAAGTGTTTTAGTTTTCGAATGAGTTACCCGAAATTACCCAAAATTACCTAGCTAGCTATTGGGGTAGGGTGACATCGGATTAATCTTGCTCTTCTAAAAATAAATATGACACTATGCTAGTCTATGCATAAATATCTGCATAGGGTCATAATTATTTTTAGAGGAGGCGCACGTCCCTGTGACCCGAGAAGGCTGTCAGTTAAAACAACGCCACTCGAGTCAATTCGTTCAACGCGTGTTGAATCGGAGGCATCATTGAAAACAAGAAGAATCAAAGTACTGAAAGTACTAAAATGCGGGGAGGTTAACAAGATTTTCCTTCAATTTGACCAAGTGACCTACTTTTTGACCCAACATGACCTATGTTAGAACTTGACATAGATATCATCAAGAAAACCAGTCTGATAAAGTTTCAACCTGCTCAAGCTAAAAATGCAATATCCATAGGGTTAACATGATTTTCCTTCAGTTTGGCCTCGTGACCTAGATTTTAACCCGGTATGACCCATATTCAAACTTAACCTAGATATAATTTAGATAGAATTCTGACCAAATTTCAAGCTGCTGTAGCCAAAAAATATGCTTCTACAGAGTTGACAATATTTTCTTCAATTTGGCCTAGTGACCTAGTTTCTGACCTAATATGCTTATATTCGAACATGACCTGGATATCATTAATACAAACATTCTGACAACATGCTGAAGCAAAAATTGCGGCCCCTATAGTGTTAAATACTTTTTGACCCATCATAACCCATGTTCGAACTTATCATCAAGACAAACATTCTGATAAAAGTTTCAACATTCTTAAGTTGAAAATAAGGCCTCTAGAGTGTTAACAAGATTTCCATATTCAAACTTGGCCTAGATATCATATAAATAAACATATAAACATTTTGACCAAATTTCAAGCTGCCTTAGCAAAACAATATGGATTCTACAGTATTAACAAGATTTTCCTTCAATTTGGCCTAAATAGATTATCAAGGCCGGGAATACCCCGTAACATGACTGGAGATTACGCGAGGCTCCCAAGAGGTGTATACATTTCAATTGACGATAAATAACTGATCACTTGTTGAGCTTATGCCATGGCGAATTGTCCGTCTGTAACCAGAGGGTCAATTGGGATGAAACTTTTACAGAAAGCATCCTCTTAATGTCCTCATCAAAATTGCTTCAATTTGTGTTATCTATGCACAATTCTAGTTTCCATGGCAACCGAAAGAAAACGAATTAAGCATTTTTCTTCTCCCGAACCGGTTGACCGACCTCCAAATAATTATGTAGAAGTGTTCCTTTGGTGACCCTCTATCAGATTCTGTCAAGCCATGTTGATTGGTCAACACATGTAGCTGTCACAGGGCGGGGCCATATATGGCTATACCGAAAACTTTACAAATAAGCTTCTCCGAAAGTATCATGCTTGCCGATTTTCAAATAATTGTGTAGGAATATTCCTTTGGTGACCCTCTATCACATCCTTTCAAGCTATGACAATTTGTGGGAAAACATGGCCACCAGGGGGTGGGGTTGTTTTGCCTTAAATGGCTATAGACTATAGTGAAATGTTAAAAAACTTCTTCTCCTATTAGGGGATAGAGGAGTCCCCATTTTACATTACATTTTGTCCGTCGTCTCTACGTCGTGCGACGTCAACAATTGACAAGTTAATACTCTACAGGCTACATTTTACATCGAATCTTCATGAAGGTTAAATAGAACATACATCTCCATTAACTCTTGGTCAAGTTTTAATGAAGGTCTCCTCCGGTCATAAACTAGGTCACTAGGTCATATTGAAGGAACATCTTGTAAACAATCTACAGACAGTATTTGTAGCTCCAGCAGCTTGAAACTGTATCAGAATCAGAATGTGTGTCATGATGATATCTAGGTATAATTTGAATATGATGTGATGTCAAAAACTAGGTCACAAGGTCAAATTAGAGGAAATTCTTGTTAGCACGCTGGAAGCCACATTTTTATCTTTAGCATGTTGAACATTTCTCAAAATAATTGTTTTGCTGAAATCTTGACTAAGTTCAAATATAGGTCATGTCTGGTCATAAACAAGGCCGCTAGATTAAATTGAAGGAATGTCTCACTTGTTTTTCATAGACTCATATAGGGATTTTTTTTTAACAATCTTCTTGTCTAAGAGTAGAGGGCCCAGGCCTTTGATATTGGGTATGTAGCATCATCTAGTGGACCTCTACCAAGATTGTTCAAATTATAGCCATGGGGTCAAAAATGACCCCTCCCCTGGGGTCTACTGTTTTACATAGACTCATATAGAGAAAATACTTAAATAATCTTAATATTTGGTATTTAGCATCATCTAGTGGACCTCTACCAAAATTGTTCAAATTATAATCCTGTGGTCAAAAATGGCCCCACAGAGTCATATACTCGTATAGGGAAAAACTTTAAAAATCTTGTCTAAAAGTTTAATATTTGAGATCTAACATCATCTAGTGGACTTCTACCAAGATTGGTCAAATTATTATAGCCCTTGTGTCAAACATGACTCCACCCTGGGGATCACTTGTTTTACATAGACTTGTTAAGGTAAACACTTTAAAAATATTCTTGTCCATTTGCCATGAATGTTTTTTGGGTGCCCCTCTACTAAGACTTCTAATTATTTTGATAGGATGATAAACATGGCCACCAGGGGGTGTTGCTTGTTTTCCGTATATATGTATAGACAAAGAACAATGAAAACTTTTTAAGTTTGATTAAATCAGGTGAGCGATATAGTATTATCATGGTCCTCTTGTCTAGTAACTGGTAGAAAAGGTTGTCCATGCGTTCTTTTACAAATCTTCTTTTGGCAGGAGATCTGAATTCAACAAATTAAATTGTTTTCTGTTATCTAACTTCAAGGTATCTGTTGATATGAATCAGAAAAGATGACCACATTGTCACATTCAAACTTATTCTTTTATTTCTTTCATAAATCATTTAGTTCTGCTGTAATACTTGCAAATAGTGATAACAGTGAGATTTAATTATTTCAGATATGTGCTATCAACAACAAGGAACCAACTGGTGCATCACTGTCAAACCTGTATGTATATGGAAATGGCAGTGCCAGTCATCATCCCGAAAGTAGACCGAAGTACAGAGAGGTAAAACATTGACTATTAGTATTATATGACCAATGTACAGAAAATAGGAAAACACTACAATGGTTGAAATTGGAGTAAATAGCACCCACATATGAGCCAATACAAGAAAGGTAAACACTCACTGTAATACGACCAATGTACATACAGTAGGGAAATAGGCAAGATATTGAAAATGGAGCAAACTGTTGATGCAAAGGAGATGGGAGAGGCTTTAACATGTGACCAGTGTCAGGAGGCAGGCGAAACACTTGAAGCTGATGGTTACTGCCAGGACTGTGCTGACTTTTTATGTGCAGCTTGTTTCAAATTCCACCACCGTCCGAAACCATGGAAGAGTCATCGTCTGTTGACGAAGGAAGATATGCCAAGTTATAAACTCCCAAAATATCCTACTGATGAAACATGTCCTAACCATACAGAAAAGGCTGTTGAATTTTACTGTGAAGCTGACAAAATACTAGGTTGCAGTGTATGTATGACAATGAATCATAGACTTTGTGAAATAATACATCTGCCTAATGATTCTGAACATGTATTGGACATGCCAGCTTGTGAAGTACTAAAGACTGACATAGTGACACTCAAAAATGAACTGAATGAATTGGCTACAAGAACTGAAGGTTTTAAGAAACAAGCTAAAATGATTGCAGAGGCAGCTGTGAAGGATGTTACAGCTTTTAGAAATGATTTGGTGTTTGAACTTGATAAACGTCAAAAAGCAACACTTGCTCATGTTGAGAAGATGAAAAACAACGACTTGAAATACCTTGATAACATTGTAAAAGACTCTGAACAGATAGATCATGCCTTGAACGAGGTGGAAACTAGTTTGTCAGAACAAGAGAAGAAATGCCACTTTGGGAGTTTGTATGTGGCTGTTAAACATGGTTCAGAAGCTGTTCTACTTCGTAAACAAGAATTGGACAAGCTCAATACAAAAATGACAGGTATAATTCCTTACACTTTTCAGCCATCAGATACTTTTCTGGATCTATTTCGAAAAGAAACCATAAAATTTGGCTGTTTCACAATCGCAAAATCCCTTTCAGAGTCACAGAAAAATAAAGAAGAGAGTGGAATTGATAATTCATTGAAAACAGTGGATGGTATGAGGTCCATGCCAGCTGAGACAACTGATCAGAAAAATGGGGAACCAGATCTCAGCTATGATTTAAGTTGTGAGGAAAGTATAGATGATCCATTTGCAGATAGCTGGAAGTCACAAGTAGACACAGATGGAGTCACACCTCAATACAAACTGCATGATTTGCCTGTATGTAGTAGTGGAACACGTATTACAGATATTATTGTGAGAGCTGATACGGATGAACATACTTGCAGCATCACTGGCATGGCGAGGCTGAAGTCTTCAAGGATGGCTATTTGCGATTCTCAGAATTCCTGTGTAAAGATCATCGATATGAAAAACATATCTGAGACCAAAATGCTAGTAAAGATAAATCTGAGCTCTCCACCGTATGAAGCTACATTTACTGGTTATGAGCTGGCTGTTACACATCCATACATAGGAACGATTCGCTTGATTACTATATCTGATGATCTTAAAATGATCAAATCTGGTGGGGAGTTTATTGTTGGAGCAGATTGCAGGGGCATTGCCTATCACGGAAAACATTTCTATGTTAGTTTCAACACTAAGCCAGCAAAAATAGATGTGATAAATACATTAGGGCATGTTGTTAGAACATTTTCAGTAGTTGGTGGTGAATCATTTCATCACCCATGCCACATGGCAGTTACAGAGCTGCATCCATCACTTCATGTGTCTGATTGGCAGGTGATGAATATAAACTTTGATGGATGTCTAATACAAAAACATGGTGGCATTGATTCCACCGAGTTGAAAGGTATTACTGTTGATAGAGATGGAAATATATATGTCTGTGATTGGGAGCAAGATAAGGTATATATAATATACAAAAGGTCTGCAATAAAACAGGTGTTTTTGGACAGCAAGCATGGCATTGTGAAACCTCACTCTATATTTGTGGATTATAAAATGGAGATAAATAGACAACTGTTAGTTGGTATGGATAAATCAGATGTAATTAAACTGTACAGTGCTGCATGGGTGTAATGGGATAGCGTGTTTCCTGTTACAGGGGTAACCAATACATTGTACCACTTACCCTACCTGGTATACTTTTCTTAGACATTTTCCACATACAACACACACTGCAGATGTCACTGAAAACCTTTTGGCAAATTAAGCAAATATATTGAAAAAGTTAAATCTTTGAAAACAGTTTAAAACAGTGTGCAATAGGAGAAATTGGTCATTATTACCAATTTCTTCTTTTGTCAGAATTTTTTCAAAGTAGTTTGTTGCAAAATGCGTTTATATCTGGGAATAGGTTTAAATTGACATTTTGAATTGATATTTGAGCAGGAATAAAACGATAATAGTTTGTTTAAGGAGAGTGTGCTCATTGTGGTCGATGTTGATCTGTGTAATTCTAAAGCAAGACGTCGATTTACATAAAGATAACCCTTATCCATTGATATGCCTCTTTCAACAACATATATGTGAATGATCAAGTTAAACCTAGATCAGCTTAAGCTTTTTCTCCTGAGTTTTATCCCCTGCAAAATGCGAATCGTATATTAGATTCGCATCGTATATACGTCCGTAGCCATAAATAAGGTTATGTTGGATGGATTTGATAAAAACTATATGGAAATGTTAGCCTTAATTGGAAAAACAAGGCAATTTTCACTATGATTCTGTCATAACACCAGAGTTATGTCCCAATATTGTATATATATGTTCTGTTTATCATGGTTTATATCACAATTACTCTCTAAACACTCTAGAGGCCACATTGTTGGTCTTCTGCTTCGAAAACCTTTCGAACTTAAAAATATGAATGTTGAACATAGTGGGATAGGTAAAGAGAATGAGAGCCAGTCAAATTGCAGCATTCGCGATTTTTAAGTTGTTTGTGCCCAAACGTGTTATTTTTCGAAAATAAATCTGCTTTAAGATCAGGACCCTTTGCAAAAAAAAGTCATTTTTCCACCACAATGTTTACAAACACAGTATCCGTGTAAGGATCAATGATGTATTGTTATCACTGATGTATACATGTACTAAGCTGATAATTTGTCTAGACTATTACTTCAGTTTAAACTTCGGTTAACAAGGATGTTAAGCTTGTGTGAGAATGCACACATAATTTTGTTTGCTATATCTCGAAGAATATTTGAGTATTTTCTCCATTTGCCACACTGTTTCAATTCAATAATAAATTTTAACTGATTGTCCTTTGTCATTTTTGCCTAGTTATTTTCAAAATCTTCTGCTGAAGATGTTTTTTGGTGGGGGAAAGGGTTGGGGTTTTCAACCATCTTGTTAGATTGTTGTTTCTTTGATAGTTTGGTATTTAAAGTGTAATCTGTTTTGAAATCATCATCGGATAAAATTGCTACTTCTCAAAACCTGAAAATTAGATTTTTAAATATTGATTGTGAGCAAAGAAGAATTTATTTTTTAAAAGCAGCTTATATATGCCTGTCTTCGGACCTGATGTATTATGGGAACAAGGGCAGTCTTCACTAAATTTGTCATCTTTGAGGAATGTTTTTCAAATCTTCAACAAACTTGGTCACGATGTTTACTGGGTCAAATTTGATTTTCAGACCTGCGAGAGTTATGGTCCCTTAAGTATTGAAACTTGACTTGATAAGCTTTATCAGCTCTCTTACTTGAGCAACAATTCTTACTGTTTGTCTTTATCAAACTTGGCCACGATGACACACATGTTTAACTTTATCATGTTGGAACTTTACAGAATTGTTGTCTTGATGATATTTAGGCTATGTTCGATTATGAGTCATGTCATGTCTTCTAAAACTAGGTCACTAGGCCAAACTTGGGGGAAATCTTGTTAACACCCCAGAGACCAAATGTTTGACTTGAGCATGTTTAACGTTTGTCAGAATGTTTTTGCTTGATGATATATATATATATTTTAATATGGGTTTTATTGGGTCAAAAATTATGTCAATTTGTGAAATTGGAGAAAAGTCATGTAATTGCCAGAATGTTTGTCTTAATGATAGTAAGCTTAAGTTTTAAAATGGGTCATTTTTTGTCAAAGACTAAGTCAGTTGGCTAATTAAAAAAAATTCTGATGATCCTACTAGAGGCCACTCGAGACTGATGAGACTTACACAGCTTGTTTGTCTTGATGATGTCTACGCTACAGGCCACCATGACCTACTTGTTAGTAATTTTACCTAGTCTAATAGAGAAAAAAGAGTATCTGTAAAGCCAGTTTTGCTCCAGCTCGATTATGTGCAAAATGACGGGAACCATCTTCACAGAGTGATTTCTTGCATAATTCATGCCCGCCCCCCCCCCCCCCCCCCCCCTTTTAAAATTAGTTTATAGCAGAGAGGTTACTCTTTTCAATGATATAGGATGTCCTACCTGTAATAATTGAAGACAGTTTGACAATTGAGGGATGAAACTTGTTCATTTATATGGAAATAATGACAGAATTTAATTACTAATCTTTGACCTAAATTGATAAGCTTTGCTTGCTCTCAAACTTGAAAATCTTCTCCAAAGTGGGTCACAATGGCTCTGCCAAGTTAGATTTTCAGCCATGTCGCCTCACTCACTTAAGTTCTTTCCGACCTGCAGACGCATTTAGACGCAATAGCAGCAGACGACGTTTGAAAACATTGTGTAATTTCACCTTTGAACACAATGTTTTCAACGTTTTTCAGTAATTATACCTACACTTATAGAGATTTTTGAGTAGACGTTTTCAAAGGCGTCTGCCACAGATTTGTTGTATGTGGGAAAGGGTTAACAGTTTTAAAACATGTATATTGTGACAGCTTGGCACTCTTGTTCTACAACATTTTAAAAAGTCGTCTGCATAAAGCTGGCTGTTTTAGGTTAAGAAATGTCATTTAGAAGACAAATGTACATAGCTCTTTCAAACCCTTAAGTTTTCTTATCTTCATGATAGTCTTATTCTTCTATAGCATTAACCCTTTCACAATAGCAGTTTCATTATTAAGCTTCTGCATCAAATGCCTTTTCAAAATATTGTGGCAAAAGGAGAATTGCTCACCATGAACCATTTCTCCTTTTGCCACAATGATTTCAACTCTATTCTATAATTACACTTTCATTTATAGTTTTTACATATGTTTGCCTGGACATTTCAAAAGTGATCTGCTGCAGATTTGTTCTATGTCGGATAGGGCTTATGAGAGTTGCTTAATATATGGGAGAAAATAATCTTTAAAATTGTATCATAATTCTGCTTATAGGATTTATAGAAATATCCCTGCTGTCAAGAACGTAAATACAGGTCACCTTGTTTGTCTTATACATGTATACGTGTTTATATTAAAATATGTACTTTGCTTAAAGGTAAGTACATATAAACATCACTCGTAAATCTAGGTTTCAATATGTGATACATTTGGTTGCATATGAGTACATTAAGTACTGTACAAAGCATTAGATTAAGTACAAATACGCACTCAAACCATGCATATATTATGTTTACATTATTTGAAATATCACTTAAGGTTTTATATTTCATCTTGTAACATTGAAATGTATATCTCTTGTTATCCGATATATAGCCTACACCAGAGGTCGTCTGTGTGACAAAGTTCGATAACAGTCATAATCAAACTTATACATATGTACTTAGTGTTTAACCCGAGTAATCATGTTTATGTGTGAGTGTGCAAGCTCGGCAACGTTAACCCAAGAACTCGGTCCAACGATGATTTCACAGTACAGGGTCAATAACCTATAATATTGTTTGTGTTTGCACTTTGTAATTATTAGATTAATTAGTTTAAAAAGAAAAGTTCTGTTCTGTTCTATTATAAAAATGGTTCAAATGTGTTTGTAAGTTCTTGAGCACTAATTAAATAAAGTTTTTTTTAAAAGTTGTTTTCATTTTACACCCTATACCAATAAAAAAGTAACAATTTTGTCATATTGTCTTTCAATCAGACTAAATTTTCAAAGGAGAAGAAATTCTGCCAAGTTATCATAAAATCAGTCCAGCAGTTTCAGAGGAGAAGAATTTCAGTTTTAAATATAACTTTTTTAAGAGGATCCACAAAGAAACATGCTTGTGAAGTTTGATTGAAAAGGGTTCAGTGGTTAAGAGATTTATGGTTTAAGGAAATTGTTGACGAGGCACACCAGACACAGGGCGATCACAATAGCTCACTTTATTCTCAGTCGACAGATGAGCTAAAAATGAATTTCATTACAGTGTAGTTACTTTGGACTCGGGTATATTTGTCAGCGATATGTACAACTTAAATTGTGTTTATAACGGGGAATCATAAGTTCCAACGTCTGGGCCTATTATACCCAACATGCACAACTATATTTTGAAAATAAACCTTTTGTGCTCAGGTAGATTTAGCTATAAAAGTTTCTTTTAGAAATAAGCACATCTGAGAAAGTTCCCATGTACTGTTTTAATAATTGGTATTAACTGTGCTAGATATACCCAGGGATGTATATTTTATCTACGTCCCTGATATACCCAACAATTGTTTGATTGATTGAGGTTAAACGCTATTCCCAAACATATTTCAGTCATAGCATGGCAGCCAGTTCACCTACTCCTGTGTTTTCTGGCTTGATCACACCAGAACTCCACACACCAGACTTATGACCAACAAACACCAACTATTTTACCAGGACGGCTTCCCACATATATGAACTGCAGCAGACGGATTTGAAAATATCTAGGAAAGTATTTGTATTCTATCTAGAAAGGGAGGTTTAATTATTGAATAGTGTTGAAAATATTTAAGCAAATGGAGAAATTACTCATTATGAGCAATTTTAGATCACCTGAGCTCAAGGTGATCTATTCTTATCACTGTCTGATGTCCGTCTTTAACTTTCAGCTTTAAACAACATCTCCTCCTCAGCCACTTGACCAGTTTCAACTAAACTTTCTTGGTGGTCCTCTTTCAAATGAATTCAAAGATTCAAATTATATGTAGAACTTTGGTTGCTGCGGTATCAGAAGGCGATGGGTGAAAAACTGCCAATCTCTAAAATTCTTCCCCTCTGAATCCACCTGTCGAATTCCAATATAATTTGATAGAAATGTTCCTTGGGTGAGCCTTTACCAAATATGTTCAAGCCATATCGATTGGTTGAAAAACATGGCAGCTAGGCGGTATCAGAAAAGGGGCAAAATTACCTTCTTTCTTTAAAATCCATTCTTCTGAAAGTGCTTTTCTGATTTCGAGACAAATGTGTAAAATGTTTCTGTAGAACTCCTCTACATAGTTTTTCCAAGCAACAATGGTTGGTTAAATGACATAGCATACCGCTGGAATAAGAAACGGGGTAAAATTAACTTTTAACTTCAAATAACATCAAATTACATTCCCGTTGCTTGTCATTCGTTCGTGACACGTTTGACATAAGCTGTAAACTGTCATTCGTTCGTGGCACGTTTGACATAAGCTGTAAACTATCATTAGTTCGTGACACGTTTGACATAAGCTGTAAACTGTCATTCGTTCGTGACACGTTTGGCATAAGCTGTAAACTGTCATTCGTTGCTTTGCGTACGTTTGACATTTGGTGGATAGGCGCAAAGCATGCGCTGTCATATGAACGCTGGATATTATATCATCATTCGTGTTATACGTTCGCTAAGAAGTTTACTGAGAAACATATTTTGGCCGATAATTTGTGCGTGTGTGGATCACGGAACCCCCGGCTTTGGTGTGTTACAACAAATCTACAGCAGACGACTTTTAAAACATCCAGGCAAAAGTATGGAAACAATGCGAACTAACCGTCATCCATTTGCGACACGTGTACATATCAGTTAGCATCTGCACAGCCATTCGCACAGTCTGGTCTTCATCTCCATCGCAAACAAGAAACTTCTATAAAACAGAATCCATTGGATCATGAGCATGAACGCGCAAGGAGGTATTTTTTCCACACGTGCAATAATAACGTTAAGGAGCACAGACACACACATAGTTATTTCCCTTTGCTGTCCGTTTTTATTTGAGTTCGTCTCATGTTGGAATGAATGTACATTGTTTTATGGCGCATCGACAGCTAAGGTCATTTAGCGCGCAATTAAATTTAATTATTCATGATTCCTAGGTAAACAAACCAGTACTAGGCTAGAAAATGTGCCTTGCCCAAGGGCACTCCACCATGACCGTAGTGCCGCGACGTCTCATGTTGGAATGTTGCGGACTTCTTGGTCGATTTTCTGTTTCTTTGTGGTTATTTTTTTAAATTGATCTGTGATCTATTGAAGTCTTCTGGTTCAGATTTCGCGCATTTTACGTGAGTTTTTTATACTCTGTATTTAATCAAAATTGTCTGCGTTTCCAAAATAAATTTTAATTTCCTATATCCTAATCGTAACCGCCTCTATGGTGTAGTGGTAGAGCGTCGGGTAATACCAAATACTATAATGATAATAGATGCAGCCCTCCTAGGCACTCTAAGTTGCGGGGTTAGCATTACGAATGAATGGCTGGTGTCAGGATAAATGGACCAGTAGTACTGGTTTCATACCCGGGAAACGACGTGATATAACTGAGAAAAATACTGAAAGCAGCGTTAAACACCAAACAATTGATCAATCAATCTGATTATATACGTAAAGAACACGTTCTTTCTGACAATGGACATGTTTATGCCAAATATGTCAACAGTTTACCAAGACGTTCGTTCACCTGGGTAAAATTTGTGGCAGACATTAAAGCGAACTTGATATTTACTGAAACAGTTTTTGAAAGTCCTTTTTCATTAAAATGTGTACTTTCTTTCCAGTTAAAAGGAACGATGAGGTTGTATGGTATACGTTCAATGTATAAAGGGTAACTCGAACCATCTACTATCTCGTATTGTGTTTCAATACGTAGTCCGCTTTTGTCGTGTGAAACAACAGTCTAACATGTACAGCCGTCTTCGGTAGCCAGACTTTTCATAAAATATATCATATATATCATATATTTTATGAATAGCCTGGGTACCGAGAATAATGTACAGCTTTGTCATCTGTAAAGTGCTGAGTCGCAAAGAGTTTTGGTCAAATCGTGGATTTCTTTTTCACTCTGTGTAATACTGATTATTAGGGTTAAACGCAATTGTCAACGTTACTTTTCTGGGTAAAACCAACTAGTAGTATGCAAGACAATTTGCCTTTCCAAAGAGCACTCCACCATGACCGCCGCGATTAGGGATCGAAACCGGAACTCCCGGTCCCATATATGGGTTATTCTTTCGTATTGTAGGACCAGCCCATCCTACTCCTACGCACAATGTCGTCTAGCACTCCTCGTCAAGTAACATCAGAATTTTTCAAACAGTGTGCATTTGGATCAGCTGGTATTGATGTGCAGAAATATGAGCCTTTCCTATGAAAACAAACATTGTGGAATCTGCGTAAAGTATCGACTCGGATCAGCCTAGGCACAGGCTAATCCGGGCAGTCACTTTTCGTCTCCTGTGGATTGTCTTCTTCAAGAATCATTACTTACCTTTATCCCCCTGAGACGGAATGTGTCGGCCCGGATTGGCCTGCGCGGACTGTGCAGGCTGATCTGGGTCGATACATTACGCAGAGGCCATAATGTTAGTTTTCTCGTGGAACGGCTCATATATAGTGTTCTTCACTGATGCGCTCAGATTTTGTGTGAACACACTTAACGGTATTAAGTTGGTTATGTGATACAAATAGTCCAATGTTGAAATGTGACGAAGTGACAAAAAACATCCAAATTTAGTAACGTACTTTTCAAAGGCGAATAAAGGTTACTAAGCATGGCGAACATTTTGAGCCACGATAAATTATACCTACATGCGCCAAGCTATATTCCCGTGAAGTGATATAGCCCAGGTAATTACATTGCTTTAATTGTTAATTAATTGTTAATTTCTTCACGTCGCGTGTAATGATTATTCAGATTCTGTCTAGATAAGTTTTAACGAGCTTTGCATGAATACTATGCTCCACTTCTTGGAATACTACATTGTATATGTAGTAGGTTCGACATGGAATATTGGATGTTCTGAATTGACGGTAAACGGAAAATAATTCATCGAAAAAGAATGAAATTAAAAGAAAATATGTTGTTGTTTCTTTCTGCAAATTATCAAACATTAAATTTCTCTCATGAACCGCCTCGCTGGTATCGCGGTCAGCCACGAGTCGATCACCGGTCAGGTCACAACAAACACTTGTAATTGGAAGTAGCTGTTTCCCTAATTTGGCTCTCAGGGCTGCAGGCATAGCATTACGACTGGTGTGCTGGTGTCAGGGTTAGCTTTCCACTAGTACTGGTAATTTACCCAAGAAAGACGGCGATGCGAGTGAAATTGTGTTGAAGGCGGCGTTAAACAACACACAAACAAATTTATCATGTGAGTTTCGGATCCAATATCTACACTCGTACACTATTGAATCTGAAACCCACGAAATGAAATACAAACGGGCGGTGCTCTTCGCACATATTCCTTCAGGCATTTAGGACCAGTGTATATATCCAGATAGACCTGTAGGGATGTGCAGGTTGATCTTGAACTACATTGTTCCACAATTACTCAAAGAGGTTTTCATGAAAATTCTGATTAACAGTGTTTATTTGGTTAGGATAAAGGACGAATCTTTATGTAAAATGAAATACTTACGCTAAGTATGTTTTAGAACATTGGAGAACCCTTTACATATCTTCATGATCTCAATCGGTTTGCGTCATAGAAGGTTTCAAGAAACTTTTATAAAACAGAATACATTAGGATCATACGCATTAGTAGGTATTTTTCCATACGTGCAATAATTACGTTAATGTCAGTCCTGATAAATTACCCAAGAAAAACGGCGATACGAGTTAACTAGTATTGTAAGCGGCATTAAACCACACACACATTTATCACATGAGTCTCGTCTTCAATATCTACACTCGTGGCTTCAACACTCGTTACTCTATTGAATCTGAAACACACGTAAACAAATACAATTGGCCACCTGATCACCACCAAGTGTGTTAACATTGTTAGTGGTGACATTAATACACTTGTAAAAATGGCTTATTCGAATCTCTAACTTGAGCAAGTCAATCTGAACGAAACTCTGCCACAATGCTTATCTTGGCCAATCGATTTCAAACTAGATTGCTGAAGGCATAACGCCAGACTAAATACCACTTAGTTAATTGAGGAAGGACGATATAATAACATCCCTAGGGAAAATAGAATATGTAAAATGTGCAACTTGAATGTTATCGAAAATGAATATCATTTTATACTTATATGTCCTTTGTATCGTCAAATAAGAATCATTTAACTTCCAAAATATTATCATATTTGGCCTTCACTGTATAAATTTAAACAACTAATGAAAAATGATAAACCAAGTATATTACGAAAACTTAGTAAAAACATAAATATGGCTAATACTAAACGCGAATCTAAAACAGTACCATAGACGGATAGAAATCCGAAAAATGTGCTATTTTAAATCCCAAAAAAATAAACTATTCTAAATTTAGTCAACTTGTACGTATTAAAATTAATTACACTTTTCTCGAATATTATATATCACATGTCATCTATTGCAACTATACTATATGTATTGCTAAACAATTGTTTATTATGTATATGTTGCAACAACATGTAAAATGTTATGCAAATAAAAAACTTGAACTTGATGAAGTTTGGGTAAATTTGCATTTTCCCCTCTCTGCTATCCATATCCAAAATTCACAAATCCTAGTCATACTGTTTTATTTGTGGCGACACTTTTTTAGGCCATGCTTTATTTCCTGCAATATCCCCCTGAGTAATTACCTCTTAAAATAATGAGTGAAATTTGATGAATCGCCTTTGTCAACAGTCTGGCTAAAGTAAACTTGGTCACAGTATTTACTTGGACAATTTTATTGACAAGTTAAATTTTTGGCATGGCAAATATATTGCCCCTGAATTAATAAAAGTTTGCTAAATTGGAATCCATAACCAATCTTTACTAAACTTGTCAAAATCTGTGTTCGCATTGTATCTTTGCCAAGTTCAATGTCTATGCAGATTGCCTTGGACACGCCAGAGTAGCAGTTCTTGACGGGCGTATATTGTGTCTCTTTGGCGCTCTTGTTGTTTCTCACTATTTTCAAAAAGCGGTTTGCTACAGTCTTCAAAAAACCTATATCCTGTAGTGGGGTTAAATGATCAAATGCAATATAGATACAATGTACCTACCTGACTGCTGAAATGGTTAATGAAATAATGGCATTTGATTCGACTTTGTATTGGGTTATACCATATGTTTGTGAGATTGCTATACCAGAGTTACTGCCCTTAAATAAATACATTTTATTTTTTAAATCTGAGAATAAAGGTATCTCTAAATATGTTTACATATAAAGCCCAGTAATAGTATATGTCCGCATTCAGCTAAAACAGACACATACTGACACAATGGATTCGTTGTATTATATTGTAAATACAGACCAACTTGTGTTTAAAGACCACCCATGAGGAAAGAACAATCTGGTCTTTAGGTGATCTATACTTACAGGATCATTTATGCGAAAATTAGTTCTTGGGAAATTAAAAGTGTGGTTGCTAAAGACACGGAATTACTAAATAAAGGTGGTCTTTAGCACAGGTTTGACTGTATACATATCATTTATACATTTACAATGGACTATGTAGACAGAGATGCCGATTTTCCACAATTGTATTTATGGTTAAGATGGAGGTGTTTATATATAACTGATTGGAAAAATGAGACTAAAACCTTGACCGAAGGAAGTCAATTTTCAATTTCTGTATTGCTCCCAGTTGGTACAAAGAACAACAACATGAGGTACATAAGATTAGCATTACCAACGGTGAAACAAAATGACATATATACAGAACAGAATTTAGACAACCCTCTGTTGTGTTATTGCTTATAAACACAATAATAAATATAAAGATCTCAGAATAGACAAATATACTAAACAAAATAAGAAATTTCCGCTTAATTTGCTTGAATATAGCTGGATGAAAACACATCGGGGGAATCATTGTTCTATATGCGTTTAAAGGGCGTTGCGAGATGCATCGTTTGGTGAAAAAAGGGTGGCCAAAAGGCAATCTGACTAAAGTATACGATCTTCTGAAAAGTAAGACGATCCTCATAGCATAGCGTTTTTGAGTAAATGATTTGAATCATAGCGTAGCGTTTTTGATGAGATGATTTTAATCATAGCGTAGCGTTTTTGATGAGATGATTTTAATCATAGGGTAGCGTTTTTGATGAGATGATTTTAATCATAGCGTAGCGTTTTTGAGGAGATGATTTTAATCATAGCGTAGCGTTTTTGATGAGATGATTTTAATCATAGCGTAGCGTTTTTGAGGAGATGATTTTAATCAGATTGGCCAAAAGGTTAACAGAAAATTGGGAAGGAAAATTTTGACCAAGTGAGGTAGGGGTTAAAAACAAAAATAACACTTAATAACGAGTATGACCACCTCTTGAGTTGACCACTGCAGTGCATCGCCGGCATATACAACTGATTAAAGAGTAAATGTCTGCCTATTGTTCCATTCATGAACGAGCGCTTGAGAAAGTTCGTTGACGTTAACAGGTGGGTTGGAACGACGCCTCACTCGTCTGTCCAGAATATCCCAGACGTGCTCGATTGGCCCGGGTTGAGATCATGACTTTTAGCGGGCCAGTCATCAATGGAATCAATGTCATTGTTATAAGACCATTAACAGCTGTATGAGATATGGCATCATTATGCTGAAAATTGAGATGTTGACGTTGTTCTGGAAAAAGAGAACGACGTGACAAGCAGGCTGCCCAAACAATGACAACCCCCTCACCCACCCCCCCCCCCCCCCCCCCCCCCCCCGAAACGATCTAGTTCAAGAATACAACAGTCAGCATAGTGTTCATTTCTCCTACGGTAGACGCGCACACTGCCATCATCACGATGTAAACAGAATCTGGATTCATGTATCCGAAAAAAGGACGGTATTCCAACGTCGTTGTGTCCTAACGAGTGTGTACACGTGCCCAATTAAGACGAATTACGTTGCATTAAAACGTCGTCCGAGTAAACCGTTCTCCCGCAGATAATTACGAACAGTGTGCCCATTGATTCGGTCATTATGAAGCCCAGGTGTGTAAGCAGCAGTAACATTGGCAGTTTGGAATAAGTGCGTGAAGTTAGTCGGAGTAGCCGGAACAGCCGGCTACTCCGGCTGATTTACCTAGCCGGAATAGCCGGAACTCCGGCTATTTCGGTTGTATTAACCAGCCGGAACAGTCGGAGTTTCAGCTACTCCGGTTGTATCAACCAGCTGCAACTGCTGTATTTCCTATTACTACGACTGTACTAACCAGCTGAAAAAACCTAATTCCGGCTTTTCTGGTCATCATAAAGCTTAAACGACATGCATGATGTGGAAAAACATTGTCTCTACATTTTAATATTGGCTGGATTTTGATGCTAAAACGGCAACTAGTGAATCTCGTAGGCCTAGCACGAAGGTAGAATCGAACCCGGTGGGAACAATTCTGTCAGCGTATTAAACATATTAAACTAGTTTTTAACTCAAGCAAGACGGGTGTAAATTCGGGAAATCGAACCAGTATCAACCAGCCTGAACAGCCGGAGCTCCGCCAACTCAAGCTGAACCATGCGAATTATGTGCGAACGCATTGTTTTGAAATTTTATTCTTGCTTGATGTGACACATAGTGTGACTCGAAGCCAGATCGGGACATCGGTTGCAGGCTAAACTCTCTAACTCGAACAGGTGCAAAGTCGGGACTTTGTTGGGAAAATCTCAACTCCGACCGTCGGCGCA
The DNA here is from genome assembly GCA_031761405.1 of Serripes groenlandicus. Classification (NCBI taxonomy): domain Eukaryota; kingdom Metazoa; phylum Mollusca; class Bivalvia; order Cardiida; family Cardiidae; genus Serripes; species Serripes groenlandicus. The sequence goes on from JASEVX010000557.1 coordinate 82,676, forward strand.
AAACATGTCAGAATGTCGGCTAAACTCTTCACCCAAACATATCAGGTGCAAATTCTGGAAATCATAACGAGAATCAATCCGCCGGAATTCCGGCTGTATTAATAATGGTGAGCCTGAACTGTCTATATGGATAAGCTTGAATCAGCTGAAGTATCTGGAAATTATCTGGAAATTGTCATCTTGTCTTGATCTTGTACTTCGTGCGACTCGGAGCCAAAGTCGGTCCAACTCCGGCTGACATGCATCAATGGGCCGCTCAATCCATCTATCTAGACAAAGAGGAAGGCACAATCGATTATGGGAGCCACTCTGTCAAAAATCCGGCTGGACGGATGCCAGTTAATCTCTCTAATTCGAGCAATATACAGCCGTAGTTGTAAACTTGCCCAAAATGCCAACTTCATCTGTACATTGCTAGCCAGCTGCCATAGATCCGGGTGGAATCCGGATAGAGCGACTCGGAGCCAGAGTGTGGCACTTTCACCTGACACATGTCAGGATGCCAGTTAAACGTTCTAATTCGAACGCAACTTGGCGAGAAAAAGAACCTCATGCAACACGAAGTCAGTTTGAGGCGCTTTCACCTGGCATGCATTAATCAACCGCCAAATCCATCTATCTCGAACAATAGGCACGCACAAACGAGGATGAGATCCCCTCTGTTGGCCCAACTCCGGCTGAGAGAGAGCGAGATATATATATATATATATATAGAGAGGGGAGAGAGAGAGAGAGAAAGAGGAGGAAAGAGAGAGAGAGAGAGAGAGAGATGAGAGGAGAGAGAGAGAGAGAGAGAGAGAGAGGGGAAGAGAGAGATATATAGGGGAGAGAGAGAGAGAGAGAGAGAGAGAGAGAGAGAGAGAGAGAGAGAGAGAGAGAGAGAGAGAGAGAGAGAGAGAGAGAGAGAGAGAGAGAGAGAGAGAGAGAGAGAGAGAGAGAGAGAGAGAGAGAGATGAATCAAATATCAATACACTATTGTTTAAAGTCAATACAACGTTCTATATAAGGGTTTAAAGACTCGTTACACAAAGAGATTTACTGATAAGACGTTATATTATAAGGGTATAGGGTATAGGGCGAGTCTTCATATTACATTACTTACGTCAGTTTGTAGTCTGTGTTCGAATAGTTATAATGACACAATGTATCAGCTTGATTAATTATATAACTTTTGTATAATGATTCATGAGTTTAGACTTTTATACCGATTGAGTCCTGGATAGATTCTTGTGTCTGTAAGGTAAGAGTTACTGCTTGCTTCCCTAAACTATTTTGTGTAATAGTCAGCCCTTTGTGAGTAAATAAAGTTGAGAGAGAAACAACAAAAAGTGTTTATTGTTTTTGGTGAGGTGAGCGTTGTCTCTAACCATCTTCTTGCTTACCAATTTTAACTCGTGCTCCTACAGAAATCCACTAAAGTTAGTTTACGGAACCAGGAACGTAGATACGATTATATATTTCCCCTGAGGAAACGTAGGAATACAAAAGTATTTTTCATTTCAATTAATGGCAACAAAGGGTGCACAAAAAGAGAGAGAGAGAGAGAGAGAGAGAGAGAGAGAGAGAGAGGAGAGAGAGAGAGAGAGAGAGAGAGAGAGAGAGAGAGAGAGAAAATAATCACATTACATAAATAATAAGCCATGAGATAAGAGATAAGCCATGATAATAAGCTATGAGATATATTTTACTATATATCTACTAGACTGGAAGCAGTCCATATAACACATTTTTAGAGTAGAACGCATTAAAAATGTTTAAATGTCAAACGTACCAATAAGAAAGAAATATTTGTTGTGTGTGTGTGTGTGTGTGTGTGTGTGTGTGTGTGTGTCGGGTGTCGGGGGGTGGGAAAGATCTATATATGAGCTTAAAGTTTAGAATTGATAAGCAGGTGCAAGAGATTATTCTGTTCTAATATACATCTATTAATTAACGCTGTCTTCCGTACAAGAAACCAGCAGCAGACTACTTTGAAAACATATTGGTATACACGTGAAAAATGGCCATAAATGAGAGTTTAATTATAAAATAGATTTGAAAACATTTTGTTAAAAGGAGTCCGTTTGCCGGTTTGTTTTCAAAAGTTGTCTACTGCACAGACGTCAGAAAGCGTCTGTATGAGGATAAGGGTTAAGGGACTGATATCAAACTTTTGAGGAACCTTCTGATCTCTCAAAAGGACATCCAATCTCCATGAAAAGTAATCAGATCATTCATTTCCATCAAATGTAGTTCAAGTTTTGAAATTGTGTCACATTGGGCCGAAACTATGTCAGTTGGTTAAATTGAACATATAGTTGATTATTTGGTATTTTACGCCGCTTTCAACATTTGTTCAGTTATATAACGGCGTTTCCTGGGTAAGCTACCAACCATTACTACCATTGTTAAAGTCTTTGGTATGAGCTGGCCAGGGATTGTATCAGAGACCTCCCGCACCGAGGCGGACACTCTTCCACTACGCCCACGAGTCGGTCTTAACAGTATAGGGACACCTCACACATTTTAAAACATATTTTTGTTCTAGTAACTAGACACAAGGTGGTCTATAAAATTCCTGTGGCATGATATCTGAATTCAACAAATGAGCCGTCCAACGAGAATCCATCATTATGGGACTCGTAGACAGACAGCCAGACAGACAGACAGAATTCTTCTTCGTTTTGTGAACATTTTGAAAACAGGATTTTTTCTTTTAACTTACTCTGAAAAGGATTGATCGTTTCAACGTAATAAAGGTTTACAAAACAAATATTTCGATTCAGATAGATAAATAAACATATTGATAATAGATGTATATGCTTTAAATGTTAATCCAATGAATATTGACATAGATATATTGATTTATAGTTCCTCTCCCACATGGGTGAGGATATCCCCGAGTTCCTCTGACCCTAAGTCGCTAACAAAAAAAAAAAAGGCTTTTACGGTCAGAGAAGTCTCGGATTACATCAAGGGTGGATACAGTTTTAGGGGTCGCCTCGCATCAACTAATTTATTTCAAAGTATTCGAACAAAGATATGAAATTGAAGTACGGAATCAATCGACGATGTATTTCTCTATCGAACTATACCAAAATATCGTGAAATTTTCTCCTTATGTATGTTTTTTCCTTTGAGACCCGGCCGGGTAGCTCAATTGGTAGCGTATCTGACTCGTGATCTGGAGGTCACGGGTTCGATACCCGGTTGCGGCGACATTCTTTCGGGCGATGTTTTCCATTGCCTCTCACCTCTGATCTATGTGAGAAAGTAGTCAGTGGCTTCGAAAGAATGTTGTGTAAGTACTGGTGTGGGAAAGCCAGGAAAACATGGGTAGGTGCACTGACCGCCGTGATATGACCAAAGCTGTTGAAAGCGGCGTTAAACTCCAAACAAACAAAATTATTCCTTTGAAGTATTCGCGAATCCGCCAAAAGGACAACAACCTGGACCAAAACGAAAGTACATGCTATCGACATTTCGGAATGGTTCATTTTATTTAGTCGCGGTAATTGTCAGTGATATTGCGATTATTTGCCTGGGCAACGAACCATTTAAAACAGAGCGTTTAAAGAATAATCGGAATAGTTCGTACTTTTGCCACTGCTTTGGAACCCTGTTATCAACAGGTTATGACCATTAATCACATGCTTCAAAGTTTTACCCTGATGTTTGTCCATTTTAACTCCCTTTCACATGTTGACAGTTTGCGGAAAAATTATCACAACAACACTGACAATTTAGCATAGAAAACCCCCGAATAATTCCGAAATATTTCCCGGGCAAATAATCGCAATATCACTGACAATTACCGCAAGGAAAAAAAACCCGAACTATTCTCTAAATCAATGTCGATAGCAGGTACGTTCGTTTTCGGTCCAGGTTGTTGTCCTTGTTCATTTTTACTCTCTTTCATATGTTGACAGTTTGCGGGAACATTATCACAACAACACTGACCATTTATCATCGAAAAAATCCGAATAATTCCGAATATTTCCCGGGCAAATAATTGCAATATCACTGACAATTACCGCAATGAAAAAAACGAACTATATTAAATGTCGATAACAGGTTCTTTCGTTTTCAGTCCAGGTTATTGTCCTTTTGGCGGATACGCGAATATTTCGAAGGAATAAACATACGTAGGTAGACAAAATTCACGATATTTTGTATAGTTCGATAAAGAATGCATTATTGATTAATTCCGCACAATTTCATATATTTGTTCGAATACTTTGAAAGAAATGAGTTGAAGCGAGGCGACCCCAAAAACTTGTTGATATCTATGCATAGGGTCATATCTATTTCCCTGTGTTCAAACTTATTCTTAATTTCTTTCATAAATAATTTAGTTTTGATGTAAGACTTGCACATATGGATAACAGTGAGATTGAATTATTTCAGATAGGTGATATCAACAACAGGGAACCAACTGGTGCATCAATGTTCAACATATACATGTAAATGATAGTGCCAGACACCAGGCCAACAGTAGCCAAGTACAGAGAAGTAAAAAACCATTGACATTTAGAATTATATGACCAATGTACAGAACATTGGAAACAGTATAAAGGTTGAAATTGGAGCAAAAAGCACACACAGATGACCCAATACAAGAGAGGTAAACATTCACTGTAACATGACCAACGAACGGAAAATGGAGAAGCAGGTTAGATATTGAAAATGGAGCAAACTATTGATGTCAAGGAGGTGGGTGACGCTTTAACATGTGACCAGTGCCTGGAGGCAGGCGAAAGCACTTGCAGCTGTTGGTTACTGCAAGGACTGTGCCGACTTTTTATGTGCAGCTTGTGTCAAATTCCACCACCGTCCGAAACCATGGAAGAGTCATATTCTGTTGACGAAGGAAGATATGCCGAGTATTAAACTTCCTAAAAGTCCTACTGATACAAATGAGGATGAAACTTGTCCTGACCATACCGAAAGGCTGTTGAATATTACTGTGAAGCTGACAAAATGCTAGGTTGCAGTGTATGTATGACAATGGATCATAGACTTTGTGAAATAATACATCTGCCTAATGATTCTAAACATGAATTGGACATGCCAGCTTATGAAGTTCTAAAGACGGACATACATACACTCATAAGTGAACTGCACGTATCGGCTACTTAGAACTGAAGGTTTTAAGAAACAATCTGAAATGTTTGCAGAGGCAGCTGAAGAGGATGTTACGGCTTTTAAGAATGACTTGGTTTTTGAACTTGATATAAGTCGGAAAGCAACACTTGCTCATGTTGAGAAGATGAAAAACAACGACCTGAAATACCTTGATAAACTTTTAAAAGATTCTGGACAGATAGAGCGTGCTTTGAAAGAGATGGAAACTAGTTTGTCAGAACAACATAAGAAACGTCACTTTGGGCGTATGTATGTCGCTGTGAAACAGGGTTCAGAAGCTGTTCTACAACGTAAACAAGAATTTGACAAGCTCAATAAAAATAATACAGGTATAATTCCTTACACTTTTCAGCCATCAGATACGTTTCTGGATCTATTTCGAAAAGAAACCATAACATTTGGCTGTTTCACAATCGCAAAATCCCTTTCGGAGTCAGATGCCAATAAAGAAGAGGGTGGAACTGACAATCAATTGGAAACAATGGATGGTATGAGGTCCATGCCTGCTGAGACAACTGATCAGAAAAATGGGGAACCAGATCTCGGCGATGATTTAAGTTGTAAGGAAAGTGCAGACTTTGATGAGCCATTTGTAGATAGCTTGAAGTCACAAGTAGACAAAGATGGAATCACAACTCCCTACAAACTGCAGGATTTGCCTGTATGTAGTAGCGGGACACGTTTTACAGATATTAATGTGAGAGATGATACGGATGAACAGATTTGTAGCATCACCGGCATGGCGAGGCTAAAGTCTTCAAGAATGGCTATTTGCGATTCTCAGAATTCCTGTG
>JASEVX010000558.1:0-88461 GCA_031761405.1 Serripes groenlandicus
GGTATTGGAAAAACAAAAGTGGAAGCCGCTCACAATGTGAATCAAACCCTGAATGTCTGAATGTTGTGCGAAAGAGAGAACAGTTGCAAGAGCGTCGGCTTCGTAATCCAAAGGTCAAGGTTCTATTCTTGCAACGTTTTTGCTGCCTTTTAAATGTTACGTCATTTACTAAACAATGTATAGTTATGTTAATTAGTTACTATGTTTTAGAGACTTTAGCATTAATACCATTTAGAGCCGTTGGATAGAATCATATAACACAGAAAACGCTTTTAATAAGCTGTAAATTTGACGTAAATTGTGAAACAATGTCTTGTGATGTAAATTAGTCACTGTTTCCTATAGACTGAAGCAGTATCACTTTTTTGAGCGAGTGATCGGCCAATAAGACTGTCTGTAAGAAAAGGCTTCAGATAACATTATTATTTTACGTCAATTGTCTTTTAATGTCAACTAGTCTCTATTTCCCATAGACCTTAGCATTATGCCAATTCGGAGCCGAATGATTGTACAAAATGAAACAATGGAAGCCTCTCACTTAATAACTCAAACCTAGCATGTTGTGGGAAAGAATGACGAAGAGGTATTTTTGGTTTTACGCCATTGTCATTATTATGTCAGTTATATCACGTTGGTAGTTCATGTAACATAATATCACCCTGCACGAGATAGAGAGAGACTGTTGATTGAGCAGGCTGTTTCGAAGGAGGTGGGCTGTCTGTCAAGCGGGACGCTAAATCTGGCGTAATCGTGTATGAATGTTTTTTATTTGTTTCTTAGACAATAATTATACTAAGTAGAAATAAAATGGAAAAACACAATGCGAAGGACTTTTTGATATATGATACTCGAAGGACTTATTCAATACACGATATATAGGGTAACACACCAGTACTATGCTAGGAAATGTGCCTTTCAGAGGGGTTGGTAACACTTACGTTCCAATCATTTTCTGTTTCTTTCATAAAATCTGAACCCTGTTGAAACTGTCCATTCATCTCTCTGACGTGAGCAATACAGTGAACCGCCCAACTATCATTAGGGTTTACCTTCAGTGCCTGTTTAAAGATAATGGAAGCGTGTCAGAAAACAAAATGTTGTTTCTTTCGCAATTAATGAATAGATTTGAAAACATTGTAGCAAAAAGGAGAAATTGCAAATCATGAGCCCTAATGGTTTCAAATGTCGTCTGCTATGGATGCGAATAATTAAATAATTAACTGGCGCTCCGGGTCAGATAGATAATCTTTACATTAAATTATGTTATAAGATTTGTTTGTTTGTTTTGGGTTTTGTTTACTCTGCTTTCAACAGTTATGGTCATATCGTGGTGGACAGGAAAAATATTATAACTTATATTTACATCCCACCTGCTGGAGCTCAAGAGTTGCAGTGACTCCAATCGTACATACCTATTTAGCCGGTTCTTACGATTAAAGCAAGGGCCAGACTGTGGATGCTATTCTTATTGAGCGTCTCCGACCAACAGGGGCAATGTTATAAAATAGTATACGTTATACCAATATATGCTTATTTAAAAAGTATATAACACACAACCAAATGAGGGCTTCGTTGTGAATTACAATTTATTATAATGATCATGATTATTATTATCTTTTATTGTATCTGAAATATTTTTGATGATCTAAGTATAATTCAGTCTTGTATGAATTGCGCGACTTTGGTGATGAGTTTACTGTCTGTCGGTATATCTATTATGTTATTACAATGAAACTGAGTTGGAAACGTTGGATAAATTACAACATCATTGTAACAATAATCCATGAAAAACCAATTAGGATCTGCACGTGAGTCTTTGCTACATTTATGGACTGTTCGGTGGAAACTTCTCGAACTCTATAAGCTATAAACTTTCCCTTTTCATCATTTTCTCAATTTTATTGTTGTATTGCTTATACGGTGTCAATATAATGGAACACCACATGTTAAAACGAAATCTAACTATGTAACCTTCGTTGCCGTCTTTTCAGCTTCATGAAAGTAGTTTGTTTCTTCCAAACCAAAACCATACCATGACAGGAAATCTCTGAAAGTAAATTTTAATCGGACTCGCCTTAACACGATGTCGAAAGAAACCCATTTATTACTTCGAGTAATCGGCGTGTTCGAAGCATCCCTCGATTTAGACCAAATTCATTTATGTATTTTCTGTTTCGATATTCATTTATACTGATGAAAAGTGATAACATCATACCAAGAAAACAGCACAGCAGCAGTTATGATTGATTGCATGAGCAATCAGAAATGCTGCTACGCTATTTTTAAAAGACAGATCATTTTCAGATATTGTTTTAAGTTAAAAGAGATATTCGAATTATCTCATGTTCGAGCTATAGTTAGTCTACAGTTTAATCTGTATCCAAACAAACTGTTGAAAATGGAATCGCTTCGTGCTCAAATACGCTACTATTTGGCAATTTGAAACAGTTGACAGCTTAAACAAATATCATGAAGCCTGTTTCACCAGTAGACCTATAGAACCAGGCCATCAGCAGCGTCCGCGCTGACTGGTTAGGCTCTGTACTGTAGTTTTACTGAACTTAATGTTACCTTGATATTCATTGAATTTGATATGGAGTCTTCCAGATGCAAAGCTTGACAAATATAATTTATCTATACAGCATTGAAAGGGTTAAAATGATCCCCCAACATAGTGCAACGATATATATTATCAGGACCACATATATTTTCATTGGATTTAAGCTGTGTTTTATTTATCCCATAATGTGTGATTTAATTAAATGAATTACAATTAAGATACGAATACTTGTATATCAAACTAGTTTATATATTGACACAAACGTCAGGAACTGGTTGTGAAATATAAATGCATAAATCGTAGACATTACCCATAAAAAGGCATAACTCGTAGACATTACCCATAACAAGGCATACATCGTAGACATTACCCATAAAAAGGCGTGGTCTCCTTCCAATGCGGAAAGACACGCCCACAGCAATCACGTAGGCGTGGAGAGAACCCATTCTCGACGTACATTTCGCACGCAAACTTGATGGCACCCATATCTAACGGGTTGTCAATAAGTACGTCTTCTAAAACGTCCGCAGCTTGCTGTCTTTGTCTGAAATGATATTTCTGAGGTGTTGAAATGAAAGGTCAAATTTATAATACCAATAAGAAACAACATATTCAGATAAAAAACCTTCAACGCAAAAGGTTGTCAATCTCAAATTCCTTTGCGTTTCATACTTGTCAGATATTTTCTGAATGTACTCAAACAATGCATATCATATTTGCAGATCAAAAATGTTCGTGTGATATGGCTCAAATAAGTCAACACAAAAACGTCGATTGAATATAAGATGAGCTCCAGGAACAAGTCATAGGGCATTTCCGACAAAGGTCAGAGGGAATTATGGCATTTTCTATAGCATAATGTGCTATCGTTCTTTCCTAACAAATTCCAAAATCCCCAAAACCTGTATTAAGTTAAAGTTTTTACTCAATACTGCAAAACAGAACCACCTACAAAGTGGATTTTTTTTCTAGCAAACAGGTAACCCTTATCCCGCAGTGAAATTTACTTTCATTTTTTAGAAAATACGTAATGTTTTGAAAATTTCCCTTAAGATTTCAAAACAGCATAAATGTCAACAGTTTTTGGGTTATACATCATAGAGAGGATATTTAAGGTTATTTTTAAGTTTTTAAACACTTTAATCTTTTCATGAAATATATTAAGTTCACTTGGACAGAACTTTAATCCGCTGTGGTAGAGTGGTTAGCGTCGGGGATTTGGAAACCGGATGTCCCGGGTTCGATCCCCAGTCGTGGCACTACGGTCATGGTTGAGTGCCCTTGGACAAGGCACATTTTCTAGCCTAGTACTGGTTTGTTTACCCAGGGATCATGAATAAGTGAACTGTCGCCGTGATATAACTGAAATATAGTTGAAAGCGGCGTAAAACCCCAATAAATAAATGGACAGAACTTTCGTCTTATATCTACACCTAAAATTAACCGGCCGGGTAGCTCAATTGGTAGCGTATCTGACTCGTGATCTGGAGGTCACGGATTCGATACTCGGTTGCGGCGACATTCTTTCGGGTGATGTTTTCCATTGCCTCTCACCTCTGATCTATGTGAGAAAGTAGTCAGTGGCTTCGAAAGAATGTTGTGTAAGTACTGGTGTGGGAAAGCCAGGAAAGCATGGGTAGGTGCACTGACCTCCGTGTTATGACCAAAGCTGTTGAAAGCGGCGTTAAACTCCAAACAAACAAACAAACACCTAAAATTAAAAGAGACTAAAATGGCTTCACCGTAATCCCATCAGAGCTGCCTCCCTTTGATCACAACTGTGTCCACTATTTCTATATTTTATAGCTGCAATTTGACACTTATTCGTAATCCTTTCCCGCATACAACAACTCTGCAACAGATGACTTTGAGAACATGTTGTCAAAAATATAAAACAAATTTCTATAAATAAAAGAGGAATTATTAAGTAAAGTTGAAAACATTGTAGCAAAATGTGAAATTACTCATTGTGAGCATTTTCACCTTTGGCCACGATGTTTTCGAAAGACGTCTGCTGCAAAGGCATCATAAAGCGTCTGATTGTGGGAAATGGTTATATTTCCAAGTCGCTATAAATAAAGTTTTCATTTTGTATGATAAAATGCTATATGAGAACCTTCTACATTGGATGATGTAGTTTTTGCAAATATGCATTATCTAATGAAACTTCCAACGTACCCGTTTACATATAGATTTATCGCACGTGCGTGATTTTTTCCCACGTCGTCACGTGCGGTTTCTCATCAAGATCCATCATACGTTTTGCTGCTTCCGCAATGTCTGGATCATTGTACGTTCTCTTACCGGCAAACTGACCAGCCAGTCCAAGTTTGAGCGCAATGCCCGCCACTGTAATAAAACAGAAAGTACAGCTGATTTTAATCACCCACCGTCAGATCGAGTTCGATTGATCTACGCAGTTGGTATTCGCGAGTCACGCAGGTGCGCGTAAGTAAACAAATTAGACTGCGACGTAAAGGTTTGTAGTTATCGACTTTTGATTACATGTAGTAGTGTAAAATAAAGTATACCAGTCTAGCTAATAGGGACTGTTTTGTCTTCGTAAATAAAACAAAAAAAAATAAATGCGAGTCAAAATAAAGAAACTGAAAATACCTAAAACATCGGAATATTTATTTCATTTTAGATGTGTCATTACTTAGTGTTTTTAAACAAACACAATTGTAATATGTTCAAGACATCTAAATGTGTTTCTTTCTAATAATAATCCCCACTCCCATGTGATTTCAGAAAACCTATTAAAAATAGAAGTCGCGGGCTTCTGCCCGGCGACTAATAATCTACACAAATTGACAGAGTCTTCTAACGAGCTTGTGTAAGTAATAATGTAAACATTGTAGATCTTGATCAGACTTTGCGGATGCACCAGCTGAGCTGGCTATATACTGTTCACAAAAGCCAATGTGTACCGTTTGCTCAAAATGAGCAATGCCTATTGTCACATTGTTTCAATTGTGTTCATTAATTATAATAATTTAATCATGTTTAACTTAATCAAAGGCAGAGTTGAGTTTCGATAAATTATCAGCAATGTGCACACCATGTGTGCTACAATTTATCGTTTCATATGTCATGCGAATTTTCACATTTTAATAACATGCTGACGAATATTCATGTATTTTTGAACGTAGGGCCAATAAGGTACAAGGCTAATTACAGAGCTCTAGATAAGGAGCGTTTTGCTTATTCTATAATCCATATGTTATCTGCTAACCCTATGCTGTGGGTACTCAAAAGATTCGTTTCAATTAGATGATTCTTTTGAGTACCCACAACATAGGGTTTTGCTAGATACAATCCACCAAATAGCAGTGTGTTCACTCTTTCACCATTATAAACCATTAGTTACCATACTGCTATACTGTACACACTGGTGTTCTTAATCCGTTTAGCATATTAATATAGTGAGACAGTCCGTCACATTAAAGAAAAAAGAGACTTACCGAATGTCGGGTCAGCCTCTAACATTTTTGACACGGTGCCCTCGATGCCTCCGATGGATGGGTTGTCATAATTGGAGACCATCTGCAAATGAAAGCATTATCCGCAATAAGTATCTTTTCACACCTGTAGACGCATCTGCAGCAGAAGCCTTTTGAAAACATTAAGACAAGAGCAGAAATTACTCACGATGAGCAATTTCTCATTTTGCCACAATGTTTTGAACTGTTTTCAATAAACACTTTTTCATTAATAGAGTTATTCTATATATTTGGCACGATATGTTCAATGTTGTCTGCTGCAGATTTTTGGGAAAGGCTTAAAGGAAAAGGTTTCTTGGCCTAAGGCTGAACTGAGGCGCAGGTCGTGGGTTCAAACCCCGGCCGTGTCATGCAAAATACTTTTAAAACGGTAATAATGGCTGTCCTCCTTTGTGCTCAGGGTTGCGGGGTTAACTTTACGACAGACAAGCTGGTGTCAGGATAAATGTTCAGGTAGTACAGGTAACTTACCCAGGAAACGACGTGATAAAACTGGTGTCAGGATAAATGTTCAGGTAGTACAGGTAACTTACCCAGGAAACACCGTGATATAACTGGTGTCAGGATAAATGTTCCGGTAGTACAGGTAACTTACCCAGGAAACACCACCGTGATATAACTGAACAATTGTTGAAAGTGGCGTAAACACCAAACACTATTTCAGTTTAATCACGGCGTAACCTGTGTAATTTACAGGTACTACCGATATCATGTATTCCGACACTGATACATACAGTCGTCATACTATCTCCACAATCCTGCGTTGGGAGATTGTACTACCATTTTTAACGAATTATTTTTTCTCAAAAAATAATACAGTTAACGCGATCGTGTTTTTTTCCGGAAGTCACGGTTAAACTACACTTCCGCTTAGAATACACATTCGCTGCACCTAAATAGTCCTAGTATTGTTTCGATATTAAAATGACTTCTACGTGTTATTTCAATACAGTGAAGTCATAATTATACTATCGAATCATCATAGATAATAAATTTTCTAGAAAATATCAAATTAACAGTACGCGCATATATATTTCATTTGTCGGCAGGTACGTATAAGGCACGAGTATGAATTTTAGTCGTATGCCCATTCACTAGAAGTTGACCCCACGCTGTATAGAACAATGTTAATCTCACAAATATGCCACTACGCAGAGCTCAGTGAAATAGTCAGTGTGCATTTTAAACGCTCGCATCGCCGTTGTTTCTCCTTTTTCCAACATGATAACGATGATCAAAGGGTCTTTCTAATTATAGATCATGGTTTACATACGCGCGCATTCAGTTAGCTTAATATATATACGAAAGTAACGCTCATACGTTGTATCAAAGTACCGTGGTGTAATGCAGAGCGTGTATAACTTCTAAGCATGGACTTCCCAATTGGAACTGTTCTTTTTTGTTTTTTTTAATTCTTATTTTATGCGATTTTTTAAACAATATAGATTTATAATAATTAATTCACTCACATGAAACATAGTTATAATATAAGCCGAAATCCTGGATCCGCCCCTGGTGACGAAAACAAATCAAACTAACAATGTAAATCTCACAAATATGCCATGGGTGTTTTGACAGACTTTACGCAGAGCTCAGTGAAAGAGTTAGTGTGCATGTTAAACGCTCGCATCGCCGTTGAAATGCTACATTTACTAAAACTGTCAACTGATAAAAAAAATCTCTGGACAAAAATATTAATAATAATAAAATAGACTAAATTGTGCAATAGCATGATCAATTGCATTCATGAATTTGATGTTACAATACATGTTCAAAATAATTCGTTACCAGTACTTTCTGTACTTTGATGAAAGTACATAACATACCCAAGCTAGATCGAACCCTTGACTACCATGCACTACCAAGACGGACGCTTTAATCAATATCACGAATCAAGTACTACTAGTCCATGTATCCTAACACCAGCCAGTCCGTCTTAATGCTGCACACGCAACTCTGAAGGAGGGCAGTCATTATCTCCCGCATCCGAGGCGTACGCTCTATCACGCCACCACCAAAGGCGGTACTTACGCCCAGGGATAAAAACAAAGCAAACAAAGAGCACGAATCATGTCACACGAAAACCGTCTGTCGGAGATTTCAAAATTAATATGAGACGTCCCACAAGTAAACCGAAATGTGTGGTCTCTGCGTAAAGTATCGACCTGGATCAGCATAATCATGCCGTGCAGGCTTACCCGGATAGACACTTTTCGCCTCCTGTAGATTTTCTGTTTCTGGGTTGATACATTACGCAGAGGCCATAATGTTGGTTTTCTCGTGGGACGGCTAAAATATATTATTATCTAGATACTTCCAGTGTGCAAGTGCAACTCCCAAAGGTTAGTTTTCGAGTGGCGTGGCCGTTTCAAGGTTTAGTGTTTATAACTTCATGAGCACTGACGATAACAGATCTAGATCTTTATATGATACGCTCTATATTTTATGAAAGGATGACACTGCAGCAAAAGTTGTCTGGTGTATTGCTCTTAGATGTTTTTATGTAAATAGGGACTGCGTCTGGCGAGTTTATGGTCTTATTAACCCTTTCCCACACAGCGAATCGGCAGCAGATGATTTTGAAAACACATGGCAAAAGATGAACAATCTCCGCAAATGAGAGTTTAATTATTAAATAGAGTAAAGAACATATTGGACAACTCTTTGACACACTGTTTTCAAAAGTCGTCTGCTGGGGAGGTGTCAGAAAGCGTCGGTAAAGGGAACATATTAAGGTTAATTGGCTTAACTAATTGAGCTACAGTCCTAGATTTGTGTCAAACGATGTATTTAAGTATATATAAGATAAAAGCGGAAATTGAAGACCCTGTTTGAGTGTTCACTCTACGCCGACAAATTAAGGCCTAAACTCGCTTGATGCAGCTCATATGAAAACAAAACAAAAACAAACCTGTGCCAATGTGGCATCGTACATCCTACTGGCCTCATTGCTTGTGGTTGAAAGGTCGAATCCTTCTGACTTCCATTCCTGAAAAAAATTAAAACAACTACAGGGTGTCCAATAAACTTTTCAAAATTTAAACCATATAATAATGCATTTAGAAATACACATTCGCCGTGAGTGTGATAAACGAAGTCAACATAAAGGGTTGTACCGCACATTCGCCTCCGACTGGTCAACGATGTTAACCTTTAGGATTGTACCACACATTCACCTCCAGTGTGGTGAACGATGTCTACCTTTAGGATTGTATCACACATTAGCCCCAAGTGTGGTGAGCGATGTCTACATTTAGGGTTGTATCACACATTCGCCTCCAGTGTGGTGAGCGAAGTCTACATCCAAGGTTGTATCACACATTCGCCTCCAGTGTGGTGAGCGATGTTTACCTTTAGGATTCTATCACACATTCGCCTTCAGTGTGGTGAGCGATGTCTACATTTAGGGTTGTATCACACATTCGCCTACAGTTTTGTAAGAGCTGTCAACTTTGGGATTGTATCACACATTCGACTCCAGTGTGGTGAACGATGTCAACCTTTAGGGTTGTATCACACATTCGCCCCAAGTGTGGTGAGCGAAGTCTACATCTAAGGTTGTATCACACATTCGCCTCCAGTGTGGTGAGCGATGTCTACCTTTAGGATTGTATCACACATTCGCCTCCAGTGTGGTGAGCGATGTCTACATTTAGGGTTGTATCACACATTCGCCTCCAGTGTGGTGAGCGATGTCAACCTTTAGGATTGTATCACACATTCGCCCCGAAGTGTGGTGAACGATGTCAACCTTTAGGATTGTATGACACATTCACCTTCAACCTTTAGGATTGTATCATACATTCGCCTCCAGTGTGGTGAACGATGTATACATTTAGGATTGTATCACACATTCGCCCCCAGTGTGGTGAACGATGTCAACCTTTAGAATTGTATGACACATTTGCCTCCAACCTTTAGGATTGTATCATACATTCGCCTCCAGTGTGGTGAACGATGTATACATTTAGGATTGTATCACACATTCGCCCCCAGTGCGGTGAACGATGTCAACCTTTAGGATTGTATCACACATTCGCCCCAAAGTGTGGTGAACGATGTCAACCTTTAGAGTTGTATCACCCATTCCCCCTCCCCCCCCCCCTCCCCAAGAGTGGTGAGCATTGTCTACCTTAAGAATTGTATCACACATTCAATGCAGGAGTAGAGAACGATGTCAACTTTTGGGATCACACATACGCCGCGAATGTGGTGAACGGAGTCAACAGGTAGGAGTGTATCACATATTCTCCGCGAATGTGGTGAACGATATCAACAGATAGGAGTGTATCACATATTCTCCGCGAATGTGGTGAACGATGTCAACAGGTAGGAGTGTATCACACAGTTGCCGCGAATGTGGTGAACGGAGTCAGCCTGGTATGTAGGATTGTATCACACATTCGCCACGAATGTGAGACCGATGCCAACATTTGATATTGCATCACACAGTCTCCGCGAGTGAGGTGACCCATGTTAACCCTTGGAATTGTATCGCCCATTCTCCGCGAGGGTAGTGACACATATTCGCCGCTAGAATGGTGACCCATGTCAATCTTTGGAATTGTATCATCTATTCTTCGCGAGTGAGGTGACCCATGTTAACCTTTGGATTGCATTACACATTCTCCGCGTGTGAGGTGACCCATGTTAACCTTTGGAATTGTATCATGCATTCTCCGCGAGTGAAGTGATCCACGTTAACCTTTTGAATTGTATCACACATTCTCCGCGTGTGAGGTGACCCATGTTAACCTTTGGAATTGTATCATCCATTCTCCGCG
This sequence comes from Serripes groenlandicus, assembly GCA_031761405.1. Taxonomy (NCBI): domain Eukaryota; kingdom Metazoa; phylum Mollusca; class Bivalvia; order Cardiida; family Cardiidae; genus Serripes; species Serripes groenlandicus. The sequence continues at coordinate 10,848 of JASEVX010000558.1, forward strand.
AGTGAAGTGATCCACGTTAACCTTTGGAATTGTATCATCCATTCTCCGCGAGTGAAGTGATCCACGTTAACATTTTGAATTGTATCACACATTCTCCGCGTGTGAGGTGACCCATGTTAATCTTTGGAATTGTATCACCAATTCGCCGCTAGTGTAGTGGCACATATTCACCACTAGAATGGTGACCCATGTCATCATTTGGAATTGTATCACATATTCACCACTAGAATGGTGATCCATGTCATCATTTGGAATTGTATCACATATTCGCTGCTAGAATAGTGACCCATGTCAACCTTTGGAATTGTATCACCCATTCGACGCGAGTGTTGTGAACCGTGTCAAACTTTGGAATTGTATCACCCATTCGCCGCGAGTGAGATGACCCATGTCAACCTTTGCAACTGTATCACCCATTCGCCGCTAGTGAGGTGATTCGTGTCAATCTTTGGAATTGTGTATCACCCATTCGCCGCTAGTGAGGTGATCCATGTTAACGTTTGGAATTGAATCACCCATTCGCTGCGAGTAGGGTGACCAATGTAAACCATTGGTATTTTATCACACATTCACAGCGAGTGTGGTGAATGATGAAAACAATTTTATAGTGTATTACACATTCTCCGTGAGTGTGGTGAACGATGGCAACCATTTTGATAGTGTATCACACATTTTCCATGAATGATGTAACGATGACAACCATTTGATAGTGTATCACACATTCAAAGCAGGTGTTTTGAACGATGACAACCATTATGATTGTATCACAAGTTCGCCGCCAGTGTGGTGACCATTGTCAACATTTGGGATTGTTCCTCACTATCGCCTCAAGTTTGGTGAACGATATCAGCATTTGGAATTGTAACATACATTCGCGGCGAGTGTGGGTACATAAGTGTTCAAGTTAGAGCACGTGTCAATTTATCATGAACATGTGTTTCCTGAAATTTGGCGCAGGTCTCAATGATTTTTGTTCTCATAGGAAAATAATTGAACAATGTAAGAACATTGTTAGGAGCAGCTGTTTAACATCAGACTTAGCAATAGAAAAATCTTTAATAAACGACATCTCCTCTAAACCACTGACCCAATTTCCAAATAGTACCATACAAATGTTCCGGAAGTAGTCCTCTATCAACTTTGTTCAAACTCTGCTTATCTCCCCAAGCTGACAGCCAGAGCCAAAAAGTTAATACTCTTGACACAACATCTCCTCCTAAAATACTGACCCAATGTCAAAATAATTTCATAAAAATAATCCTCAAGTGACTTTCTGTCAAATGTTCAAACCGTTCTGCTCTGATGCACAAAATGGCCGCCAGCACTACTAGCATTTTGGCTTCTTTGTGTAAGGTGAGTGATAAAGGTTCATTATAGCCATCTTGTTTACCAATAAATATGGTTTGATAGAGTCTGGTAGAGGGTCACTGTAGAAATATTACTTCAAACTGATATCAAAGTCGGCCAAAAGGTTTCGAGGGGATTTTTTAAAAATAATTTTCTTTTGGTTGTTCATGAATCCAGAAGTCTAAAAATAATCCAAATTTTGAAGTAATTTAGGAGAAGACATTGAGAGGATGTTTCGAATAAGTGTCACTCTGAAGATACGGAAAATCTCCGCACATACAACAAATCTTGACATTATCAAGTCCAAAATATAGAAAATCTCTTTAAGTTATGATTATTGAATAGAGTCGAAGTAATTGTTGCATATGGAGAAATTTATCACTATGTGCAATTTTTACTTTTGCAACAATGAATTCAAAATGTCATCTGCTCAGTATGCGTTAGAAAGCGTCAATATGTGGAAAAGGGTTAAGAAACTCCCATGTATATCACACGTGCACGTGATACGTTAATGCCAATGATATGATTAAATCTACTGAGACAATGTTGCGTCAGAATACCCCTTTCTTTCTGTTAACTAATTGCAATATTCTTTGAATTTGTTTCCATATTGCGTAATTGATATCATGTTAAAACCATTTTCCAGTTATAAACGTATTCTTAAGAGCTGATTCGTTTGTTTGTATAGAATGAGTGTAGTGGAACAGAATTATTCTATTCTGTTCTATGGAACAAATGTCTATACGGCTATTGGGACACAATGTGTTGTAAAATTCAGCGATTTGTGGACAAAGAAATCGGTGAGAACGATTTCGCTGAAATTAGCCACATTGATAGACCACAATGCGATCTAGGTCTGGGCGGTTTCGTTATATCTGGGAAAAATCTAGTTTCAGAGATTTTTAAGGTTAAAACCCGAAAAATCGACATTTTGACTACATATTTCTGTAGATCTCGTACTAGCAAAAAACGGAATCAGTTAGAGACCTGAAATTCATACTGAAACTTGTCCGAGATCCAGTGCAAACAACGGTGTGTTTAGATTTCTCATACATTCAGTTTGGATTCTTGGAGAAAGCTTTCAATAGGGGTTCTTGATTTTAAAAAAATCTGTGGGCGTGACTAGGAAAGTGACGTCACGTCAGCGGTTGACGTCATAACGTTACAGTGGTGCAGAGGTAGAGCGTCGGCCTCTCGTATCAAAGGTCCCTGGTTCGAGTCCCGTGATGAACGGGTCCTTTTGAGATTTTAATGATTTAATTTTGAGATAATAATGTTCTATTTATCTTTTAGACTTACGGAGATAATTTTGTTGTTGCAAAATACTAGTTTCATCAATTGTTACGTTTTGGATCATGTTAGAATCGAAATAATAGTATCAGCATTGTGTGTGGCCGGTTGGTAGTTCGGGTGCAATTCTGCTCCTCTCCACTCATTCTATCCTGCGAAACCCTTAAGGTGTCGCCTTTCTAGTATAGAATGAGTGTAGTGGAACAGAATTATTCTATTCTGTTCTATGGAACAAATGTCTATACGGCTATTGGGACACAATGTGTTGTAAAATACAGCGATTTGTGGACAAAGAAATCGGTGAGAACGATTTCGCTGAAATTAGCCACATTGATAGACCACAATGCGATCTAGGTCTGGGCGGTTTCGTTATATCTGGGAAAAATCTAGTTTCAGAGATTTTTAAGGTTAAAACCCGAAAAATCGACATTTTGACTACATATTTCTGTAGATCTCGTACTAGCAAAAAACGGAATCAGTTAGAGACCTGAAATTCATACTGAAACTTGTCCGAGATCCAGTGCAAACAACGGTGTGTTTAGATTTCTCATACATTCAGTTTGGATTCTTTGAGAAAGCTTTCAATAGGGGTTCTTGATTTTAAAAAAATCTGTGGGCGTGACTAGGAAAGTGACGTCACGTCAGCGGTTGACGTCATAACGTTACAGTGGTGCAGAGGTAGAGCGTCGGCCTCTCGTATCAAAGGTCCCTGGTTCGAGTCCCGTGATGAGCGGGTCCTTTTGAGATTTTAATGATTTAATTTTGAGATAATAATGTTCTATTTATCTTTTAGACTTACGGAGATAATTTTGTTGTTGCAAAATACTAGTTTCATCAATTGTTACGTTTTGGATCATGTTAGAATCGAAATAATAGTATCAGCATTGTGTGTGGCCGGTTGGTAGTTCGGGTGCAATTCTGCTCCTCTCCACTCATTCTATCCTGCGAAACCCTTAAGGTGTCGCCTTTCTAGTATGATGTATTTTTAATCATGTACAAGCACGTGACCTATTCAGTCAATTACACATGAAAATTGAGACACGATAATTTTCGTAGAACCAATTACAGCAATATTATTCATTAAAGTTTTAACGCAGTTTTCAACGTTTTTTCAGTTATACTACGGTGACAAAACACTTAGTCGCGATCCTTTTCGTAAACACACCAGTTTTATGCTGGGAGCTGAGTCTTGACCAAGGGCACTCCATCATGAGTCAAGCTAAATGGAAGTAATACCAAAACATTCACAAAGGTGTCTTGTCTACACATTTCTGAGATCAGTGGACCGATTAATGTGTTTACGTTGTACTTGGCCACGGTCAATATAGAATGAGTGTAGTGGAACAGAATTATTCTATTCTGTTCTATGGAACAAATGTCTATACGGCTATTGGGACACAATGTGTTGTAAAATTCAGCGATCTGGGGACAAAGAAATCGGTGAGAACGATTTCGCTGAAATTAGCCACTCTTATAGAACTCAATGCGATCTAGGTCTGGGCGTGTTCGTTATATCTGGGAAAAATCTAGTTTCAGAGATTTTTAAGGTTAAAACCCGAAAAATCGACATTTTGACTACATATTTCTGTAGATCTCGCACTAGCAAAAAACGGAATCAGCTAGAGATCTGAAATTCATACTGAAACTTGTCCGAGATCCGGTGCAAACAACGGTGTTTTTAGATTTCTCATACATTCAGTTTGGATTCTTGGAGAAAGCTTTCAAGAGGGGTTCTTGATTTTAAAAAAATCTGTGGGCGTGACTAGGAAAGTGACGTCACGTCAGCGGTTGACGTCATAACGTTACAGTGGTGCAGAGGTAGAGCGTCGGCCTCTCGTATCAAAGGTCCCTGGTTCGAGTCCCGTGATGAGCGGGTCCTTTTGAGATTTTTCAACACAAAACGGCACGAGTACTGGTTAAGTCTCCAGGAAGCAGACATCGAGTGTGATTAATTTAAGCTTAAAGCTTGTTTCGCAATCGATGTAAAATAAATAAGTTTAAACTAAACTTTGGCGCCAAATCCCGATAATAATGTTCTATTTATCTTTTAGACTTACGGAGATAATTTTGGTGTTGCAAAATACTAGTTTCATCAATTGTTACGTTTTGGATCATGTTAGAATCGAAATAATATATTCAGCATTGTGTGTGGTCGGTTGGTAGTTCGGATGCAATTCTGCTCCTCTCCACTCATTCTATCCCGCGAAACCCTTAAGGTGTCGCCTTTCTAGTATAGAATGAGTGTAGTGGAACAGAATTATTCTATTCTGTTCTACGGAACAAATGTCTATACGGCTATTGGGACACAATGTGTTGTAAAATTCAGCGATTTGTGGACAAAGAAATCGGTGAGAACGATTTCGCTGAAATTAGCCATACTGATAGACCACAATGCGATCTAGGTCTGGGCGGTTTCGTTATATCTGGGAAAAATCTAGTTTCAGAGATTTTTAAGGTTAAAACCCGAAAAATCGACATTTTGACTACATATTTCTGTAGATCTCGCACTAGCAAAACAAGGATTCAGCTAGAGACCTGAAATTCATACTGAAACTTGTCCAATATCCAGTACAAACAACGGTGTTTTTAGATGTCCCATACATTTAGTTTTGATAGTTGGAGAATGCTTTTAATAGGGGCTCTTGAATCAAATATTTTCACGTGACCAAATACTTGGAAAGTGACGTCACGTTAGCACTTCAGCGGTATGACGTCATAACGTTATCGCTTTGGCGCAAAAACCAATAGTATGGTGTGTTTATCTTTTAGACTTGCGGAAATAAATTTGGTGTTGCCAAAAAACCTTGAGTGTCATCAATTGTTACGTTTTGAATCATGTATAGAATGAGTGTAGTGGAACAGAATTATTCTATTCTGTTCTATGGAACAAATGTCTATACGGCTATTGGGACACAATGTGTTGTAAAATTCAGCGATTTGTGAACAAAGAAATCGGTGAGAACGATTTCGCTGAAATTAGCCACATTGATAGACCACAATGCGATCTAGGTCTGGGCGGTTTCGTTATATCTGGGAAAAATCTAGTTTCAGAGATTTTTAAGGTTAAAACCCGAAAAATCGACATTTTGACTACATATTTCTGTAGATCTCGCACTTGCAAAAGACGGAATCCGCTAGAGACCTGAAATTCATACTGAAACTTGTCCGAGATCCGGTGCAAACAACGGTGTTTTTAGATTTCTCATACATTCAGTTTGGATTCTTGGAGAAAGCTTTCAATAGGGGTTCTTGATTTAAAAAAAATCTGTGGGCGTGACTAGGAAAGTGACGTCACGTCAGCGGTTGATGTCATAACGTTACAGTGGTGCAGAGGTAGAGCGTCGGCCTCTCGTATCAAAGGTCCCTGGTTCGAGTCCCGTGATGAGCGGGTCCTTTTTAGATTTTTCAACACAAAACGGCACGAGTACTGGTTAAGTCTCCAGGAAGCAGACATCGAGTGTGATTAATTTAAGCTTAAAGCTTGTTTCGCAATCGATGTAAAATAAATAAGTTTAAACTAAACTTTGGCGCCAAATCCCGATAATAATGTTCTATTTATCTTTTAGACTTACGGAGATAATTTTGGTGTTGCAAAATACTAGTTTCATCAATTGTTACGTTTTGGATCATGTTAGAATCGAAATAATATATTCAGCATTGTGTGTGGTCGGTTGGTAGTTCGGATGCAATTCTGCTCCTCTCCACTCATTCTATCCCGCGAAACCCTTAAGGTGTCGCCTATCTAGTATAGAATGAGTGTAGTGGAACAGAATTATTCTATTCTGTTCTACGGAACAAATGTCTATACGGCTATTGGGACACAATGTGTTGTAAAATTCAGCGATTTGAGGACAAAGAAATCGGTGAGAACGATTTCGCTGAAATTAGCCACACTGATAGACCACAATGCGATCTAGGTCTGGGCGGTTTCGTTATATCTGGGAAAAATCTAGTTTTAGATATTTTTAAGGTTAAAACCCGAAAAATCGACATTTTGACTAAATATTTCTGTAGATCTCGTACCAGCAAATAACGGAATCAGCTAGAGACCTGAAATTTAAACTGAAACTTGTCAAAGATCCAGTGCAAACAACGGTGTTTTTAAATTTCTCATACATTTAGTTTTGATAGTTGGAGAATGCTTTTAATAGGGGCTCTTGAATCAAATATTTTCACGTGACCAAATACTTGGAAAGTGACGTCACGTTCAGCACTTCAGCGGTATGACGTCATAACGTTACAGTGGTGCAGAGGTAGAGCGTCGGCCTCTCGTATCAAAGGTCCCTGGTTCGAGTCCCGTGATGAGCGGGTCCTTTTGAGATTTTTCCACACAAAACGGCACGAGTACTGGTTAAGTGTCCAGGAAGCAGACATCGAGTGTGATTAATTTAAGCTTAAAGCTTGTTTCGCAATCGATGTAAAATAAATAAGTTTAAACTAAACTTTGGCGCCAAATCCCGATAATAATGTTCTATTTATCTTTTAGACTTACGGAGATAATTTTGGTGTTGCAAAATACTAGTTTCATCAATTGTTACGTTTTGGATCATGTTAGAATCGAAATAATATATTCAGCATTGTGTGTGGTCGGTTGGTAGTTCGGATGCAATTCTGCTCCTCTCCACTCATTCTATCCCGCGAAACCCTTAAGGTGTCGCCTTTCTAGTATAGAATGAGTGTAGTGGAACAGAATTATTCTATTCTGTTCTATGGAACAAATGTCTATACGGCTATTGGGACACAATGTGTTGTAAAATTCAGCGATCTGGGGACAAAGAAATCGGTGAGAACGATTTCACTGAAATTAGCCACACTTATAGAACTCAATGCGATCTAGATCTGGGCGTGTTCGTTATATCTGGGAAAAATCTATTTTCAGAGATTTTTAAGGTTAAAACCCGAAAAATCGACATTTTGACAACATATTTCTGTAGATCTCGCACTAGCAAAAAACGGAATCAGCTAGAGACCTGAAATTCATACTGAAACTTGTCCGAGATCCGGTGCAAACAACGGTGTTTTTAGATTTCTCATACATTCAGTTTAGATTCTTGGAGAAAGCTTTCAATAGGGGTTCTTGATTTAAACAAAATCTGTGGGCGTGACTAGGAAAGTGACGTCACGTCAGCGGTTGACGTCATAACGTTACAGTGGTGCAGAGGTAGAGCGTCGGTCTCCCGTATCAAAGGTCCCTGGTTCGAGTCCCGTGATGAGCGGGTCCTTTTGAGATTTTTCAACACAAAACGGCACGAGTACTGGTTAAGTCTCCAGGAAGCAGACATCGAGTGTGATTAATTTAAGCTTAAAGCTTGTTTCGCAATCGATGTAAAATAAATGCGCCAAATCCCGATAATAATGTTCTATTTATCTTTTAGACTTACGGAGATAATTTTGGTGTTGCAAAATACTAGTTTCACCAATTGTTACGTTTTGGATCATGTTAGAATCGAAATAATATATTCAGCATTGTGTGTGGTCGGTTGGTAGTTCGGATGCAATTCTGCTCCTCTCCACTCATTCTATCCCGCGAAACCCTTAAGGTGTCGCCTTTCTAGTATAGAATGAGTGTAGTGGAACAGAATTATTCTATTCTGTTCTATGGAACAAATGTCTATACGGCTATTGGGACACAATGTGTTGTAAAATTCAGCGATCTGGGGACAAAGAAATCGGTGAGAACGATTTCGCTGAAATTAGCCACACTTATAGAACTCAATGCGATCTAGGTCTGGGCGTGTTCGTTATATCTGGGAAAAATCTAGTTTCAGAGATTTTTAAGGTTAAAACCCGAAAAATCGACATTTTGACTACATATTTCTGTAGATCTCGCACTAGCAAAAAACGGAATCAGCTAGAGACCTGAAATTCATACTGAAACTTGTCCGAGATCCGGTGCAAACAACGGTGTTTTTAGATTTCTCATACATTCAGTTTGGATTCTTGGAGAAAGCTTTCAATAGGGGTTCTTGATTTTAAAAAAATCTGTGGGCGTGACTAGGAAAGTGACGTCACGTCAGCGGTTGACGTCATAACGTTACAGTGGTGCAGAGGTAGAGCGTCGGCCTCTCGTATCAAAGGTCCCTGGTTCGAGTCCCGTGATGAGCGGGTCCTTTTGAGATTTTTCATCACAAAACGGCACGAGTACTGGTTAAGTCTCCAGGAAGCAGACATCGAGTGTGATTAATTTAAGCTTAAAGCTTGTTTCGCAATCGATGTAAAATAAATATAGAATGAGTGTAGTGGAACAGAAATATTCTATTCTGTTCTATGGAACAAATGTCTATACGGCTATTGGGACACAATGTGTTGTAAAATTCAGCGATCTGGGGACAAAGAAATCGGTGAGAACGATTTCGCTGAAATTAGCCACACTTATAGAACTCAATGCGATCTAGGTCTGGGCGTGTTCGTTATATCTGGGAAAAATCTAGTTTCAGAGATTTTTAAGGTTAAAACCCGAAAAATCGACATTTTGACTACATATTTCTGTAGATCTCGCACTAGCAAAAAACGGAATCAGCTAGAGACCTGAAATTCATACTGAAACTTGTCCGAGATCCGGTGCAAACAACGGTGTTTTTAGATTTCTCATACATTCAGTTTGGATTCTTGGAGAAAGCTTTCAATAGGGGTTCTTGATTTTAAAAAAATCTGTGGGCGTGACTAGGAAAGTGATGTCACGTCAGCGGCTGACGTCATAACGTTACAGTGGTACAGAGGTAGAGCGTCGGCCTCTCGTATGAAAGGTCCCTGGTTCGAGTCCCGTGATGAGCGGGTCCTTTTGAGATTTTAATGATTTAATTTTGAGATAATAATGTTCTATTTATCTTTTAGACTTACGGAGATAATTTTGTTGTTGCAAAATACTAGTTTCATCAATTGTTACGTTTTGGATCATGTTAGAATCGAAATAATAGTATCAGCATTGTGTGTGGCCGGTTGGTAGTTCGGGTGCAATTCTGCTCCTCTCCACTCATTCTATCCTGCGAAACCCTTAAGGTGTCGCCTTTCTAGTATAGAATGAGTGTAGTGGAACAGAATTATTCTATTCTGTTCTACGGAACAAATGTCTATACGGCTATTGGGACACAATGTGTTGTAAAATTCAGCGATTTGAGGACAAAGAAATCGGTGAGAACGATTTCGCTGAAATTAGCCACACTGATAGACCACAATGCGATCTAGGTCTGGGCGGTTTCGTTATATCTGGGAAAAATCTAGTTTTAGATATTTTTAAGGTTAAAACCCGAAAAATCGACATTTTGACTACATATTTCTGTAGATCTCGTACCAGCAAATAACGGAATCAGCTAGAGACCTGAAATTTAAACTGAAACTTGTCAAAGATCCAGTGCAAACAACGGTGTTTTTAAATTTCTCATACATTTAGTTTTGATAGTTGGAGAATGCTTTTAATAGGGGCTCTTGAATCAAATATTTTCACGTGACCAAATACTTGGAAAGTGACGTCACGTTCAGCACTTCAGCGGTATGACGTCATAACGTTACAGTGGTGCAGAGGTAGAGCGTCGGCCTCTCGTATCAAAGGTCCCTGGTTCGAGTCCCGTGATGAGCGGGTCCTTTTGAGATTTTTCCACACAAAACGGCACGAGTACTGGTTAAGTCTCCAGGAAGCAGACATCGAGTGTGATTAATTTAAGCTTAAAGCTTGTTTCGCAATCGATGTAAAATAAATAAGTTTAAACTAAACTTTGGCGCCAAATCCCGATAATAATGTTCTATTTATCTTTTAGACTTACGGAGATAATTTTAGTGTTGCAAAATACTAGTTTCATCAATTGTTACGTTTTGGATCCTGTTAGAATCGAAATAATATATTCAGCATTGTGTGTGGTCGGTTGGTAGTTCGGATGCAATTCTGCTCCTCTCCACTCATTCTATCCCGCGAAACCCTTAAGGTGTCGCCTTTCTAGTAAAACTTCATAACCTTTTAAGTCATAACACATGATTATTTACCTTGGTTAAATAGAAACGTTAAACATGGTTAAAAGTAAACTTTTTCCGACATACAGCAAATCTGCAGCAAAGTATAGAATGAGTGTAGTGGAACAGAATTATTCTATTCTGTTCTACGGAACAAATGTCTATACGGCTATTGGGACACAATGTGTTGTAAAATTCAGCGATTTGTGGACAAAGAAATCGGTGAGAACGATTTCGCTGAAATTAGCCACACTGGTAGACCACAATGCGATCTAGGTCTGGGCGGTTTCGTTATATCTGGGAAAAATCTAGTTTCAGAGATTTTTAAGGTTAAAACCCGAAAAATCGACATTTTGACTACATATTTCTGTAGATCTCGCACTAGCAAAAAACGGAATCAGCTAGAGACCTGAAATTCATACTGAAACTTGTCCGAGATCCGGTGCAAACAACGGTGTTTTTAGATTTCTCATACATTCAGTTTGGATTCTTGGAGAAAGCTTTCAATAGGGGTTCTTGATTTTAAAAAAATCTGTGGGCGTGACTAGGAAAGTGACGTCACGTCAGCGGTTGACGTCATAACGTTACAGTGGTGCAGAGGTAGAGCGTCGGCCTCTCGTATCAAAGGTCCCTGGTTCGAGTCCCGTGATGAACGGGTCCTTTTGAGATTTTAATGATTTAATTTTGAGATAATAATGTTCTATTTATCTTTAAGACTTACGTAGATAATTTTGTTGTTGCAAAATACTAGTTTCATCAATTGTTACGTTTTGGATCATGTTAGAATCGAAATAATAGTATCAGCATTGTGTGTGGCCGGTTGGTAGTTCGGCTGCAATTCTGCTCCTCTCCACTCATTCTATCCTGCGAAACCCTTAAGGTGTCGCCTTTCTAGTACATCAACAATATGGTAAATGTCCAAAGGTATAAGTATAAACTTTATATAGAATGAGTGTAGTGGAACAGAATTATTCTATTCTGTTCTACGGAACAAATGTCTATACGGCTATTGGGACACAATGTGTTGTAAAATTCAGCGATCTGGGGACAAAGAAATCGGTGAGAACGATTTCGCTGAAATTAGCCACACTGATAGACCACAATGCGATCTAGGTCTGGGCGGTTTCGTTATATCTGGGAAAAATCTAGTTTTAGATATTTTTAAGGTTAAATCCCGAAAAATCGACATTTTGACTACATATTTCTGTAGATCTCGTACCAGCAAATAACGGAATCAGCTAGAGATCTGAAATTTAAACTGAAACTTGTCAAAGATCCAGTGCAAACAACGGTGTTTTTAAATTTCTCATACATTTAGTTTTGATAGTTGGAGAATGCTTTTAATAGGGGCTCTTGAATCAAATATTTTCACGTGACCAAATACTTGGAAAGTGACGTCACGTTCAGCACTTCAGCGGTATGACGTCATAACGTTACAGTGGTGCAGAGGGTCGGCCTCTCGTATCAAAGGTCCCTGGTTCGAGTCCCGTGATGAGCGGGTCCTTTTGAGATTTTTCCACACAAAACGGCACGAGTACTGGTTAAGTCTCCAGGAAGCAGACATCGAGTGTGATTAATTTAAGCTTAAAGCTTGTTTCGCAATCGATGTAAAATAAATAAGTTTAAACTAAACTTTGGCGCCAAATCCCGATAATAATGTTCTATTTATCTTTTAGACTTACGGAGATAATTTTGGTGTTGCAAAATACTAGTTTCATCAATTGTTACGTTTTGGATCATGTTAGAATCGAAATAATATATATTCAGCATTGTGTGTGGTCGGTTGATAGTTCGGATGCAATTCTGCTCCTCTCCACTCATTCTATCCCGCGAAACCCTTAAGGTGTCGCCTTTCTAGTATAGAATGAGTGTAATGGAACAGAATTATTCTATTCTGTTCTATGGAACAAATGTCTATACGGCTATTGGGACACAATGTGTTGTAAAATTCAGCGATCTGGGGACAAAGAAATCGGTGAGAACGATTTCGCTGAAATTAGCCACACTGATAGACCACAATGCGATCTAGGTCTGGGCGGTTTCGTTCTATCTGGGAAAAATCTAGTTTCAGAGATTTTTAAGGTTAAAACCCGAAAAATCGACATTTTGACTACATATTTCTGTAGATCTCGCACTAGCAAAAAACGGAATCAGCTAGAGACCTGAAATTCATACTGAAACTTGTCCGAGATCCGGTGCAAACAACGGTGTTTTTAGATTTCTCATACATTCAGTTTGGATTCTTGGAGAAAGCTTTCAATAGGGGTTCTTGATTTTAAAAAAATCTGTGGGCGTGACTAGGAAAGTGACGTCACGTCAGCGGTTGACGTCATAACGTTACAGTGGTGCAGAGGTAGAGCGTCGGCCTCTCGTATCAAAGGTCCCTGGTTCGAGTCCCGTGATGAACGGGTCCTTTTGAGATTTTAATGATTTAATTTTGAGATAATAATGTTCTATTTATCTTTTAGACTTACGGAGATAATTTTGTTGTTGCAAAATACTAGTTTCATCAATTGTTACGTTTTGGATCATGTTAGAATCGAAATAATAGTATCAGCATTGTGTGTGGCCGGTTGGTAGTTCGGATGCAATTCTGCTCCTCTCCACTCATTCTATCCCGCGAAACCCTTAAGGTGTCGCCTTTCTAGTATAGAATGAGTGTAGTGGAACAGAATTATTCTATTCTGTTCTACGGAACAAATGTCTATACGGCTATTGGGACACAATGTGTTGTAAAATTCAGCGATTTGAGGACAAAGAAATCGGTGAGAACGATTTCGCTGAAATTAGCCACACTGATAGACCACAATGCGATCTAGGTCTAGGCGGTTTCGTTATATCTGGGAAAAATCTAGTTTTAGATATTTTTAAGGTTAAAACCCGAAAAATCGACATTTTGACTACATATTTCTGTAGATCTCGTACCAGCAAATAACGGAATCAGCTAGAGACCTGAAATTTAAACTGAAACTTGTCAAAGATCCAGTGCAAACAACGGTGTTTTTAAATTTCTCATACATTTAGTTTTGATAGTTGGAGAATGCTTTTAATAGGGGCTCTTAAATCAAATATTTTCACGTGACCAAATACTTGGAAAGTGACGTCACGTTCAGCACTTCAGCGGTATGACGTCATAACGTTATCGCTTTGGCGCCAAAACCAATAGTATGGTGTGTTTATCTTTTAGACTTGCGGAAATAATTTTGGTATTACCAAAAAACCTTGGGTGTCATCAATTGTTACGTTTTGAATCATGTAAGAATTGAAATTACATATTCATAACATATATTTAGTATTGCGTGTGGCCAGTTGGTAGTTCGGTATAATTCTGCTCCTCTTCACTCATTCTATCCCGCGAAACCCTTAAGGTGTCGCCTATCTAGTATAGAATGAGTGTAGTGGAACAGAATTATTCTATTCTGTTCTACGGAACAAATGTCTATACGGCTATTGGGACACAATGTGTTGTAAAATTCAGCGATTTGTGGACAAAGAAATCGGTGAGAACGATTTCGCTGAAATTAGCCACACTGATAGACCACAATGCGATCTAGGTCTGGGCGGTTTCGTTATATCTGGGAAAAATCTAGTTTCAGAGATTTTTAAGGTTAAAACCCGAAAAATCGACATTTTGACTACATATTTCTGTAGATCTCGCACTAGCAAAAAACTGAATCAGCTAGAGACCTGAAATTCATACTGAAACTTGTCCGAGATCCGGTGCAAACAACGGTGTTTTTAGATTTCTCATACATTCAGTTTGGATTCTTGAAGAAAGCTTTCAATAGGGGTTCTTGATTTTAAAAAAATCTGTGGGCGTGACTAGGAAAGTGACGTCACGTCAGCGGTTGACGTCATAACGTTACAGTGGTGCAGAGGTAGAGCGTCGGCCTCTCGTATCAAAGGTCCCTGGTTCGAGTCCCATGATGAGCTGGTCCTTTTGAGATTTTAATGATTTAATTTTGAGATAATAATGTTCTATTTATCTTTTAGACTTACGGAGATAATTTTGTTGTTGCAAAATACTAGTTTCATCAATTGTTACGTTTTGGATCATGTAAGAATCGAAATAATAGTATCAGCATTGTGTGTGGCCGGTTGGTAGTTCGGGTGCAATTCTGCTCCTCTCCACTCATTCTATCCTGCGAAACCCTTAAGGTGTCGCCTTTCTAGTATGGAGTTGAAAATATTGTGACAGAACGGAGAAATTATGGCGTCAGAAAGCGCTTGTATGTTGGAAAGGGTTAAATTGTGAAATCTCGGAGAAAAATACATCAAGGAAAAGGGATGAAAATATCATATTTAGTATAGAATGAGTGTAGTGGAACAGAATTATTCTATTCTGTTCTAAGGAACAAATGTCTATACGGCTATTGGGACACAATGTGTTGTAAAATTCAGCGATTTGTGGACAAAGAAATCGGTGAGAACGATTTCTCTGAAATTAGCCACATTGATAGACCACAATGCGATCTAGGTCTGGGCGGTTTCGTTATATCTGGGAAAAATTTAGTTTCAGAGATGTTTAAGGTTAAAACCCGAAAAATCGACATTTTGACTACATATTTCTGTAGTTCTCGTACTAGCAAAAAACGGAATCAGTTAGAGACCTGAAATTCATACTGAAACTTGTCCGAGATCCAGTGCAAACAACGGTGTGTTTAGATTTCTCATATATTCAGTTTGGATTCTTGGAGAAAGCTTTCAATAGGGGTTCTTGATTTAAAAAAAATCTGTGGGCGTGACTAGGAAAGTGACGTCACGTCAGCGGTTGACGTCATAACGTTACAGTGGTGCAGAGGTAGAGCGTCGGCCTCTCGTATCAAAGGTCCCTGGTTCGAGTCCCGTGATGAGCGGGTCCTTTTGAGATTTTAATGATTTAATTTTGAGATAATAATGTTCTATTTATCTTTTAGACTTACGGAGATAATTTTGTTGTTGCAAAATACTAGTTTCATCAATTGTATAGAATGAGTGTAGTGGAACAGAATTATTCTATTCTGTTCTACGGAACAAATGTCTATACGGCTATTGGGACACAATGTGTTGTAAAATTCAGCGATTTGAGGACAAAGAAATCGGTGAGAACGATTTCGCTGAAATTAGCCACACTGATAGACCACAATGCGATCTAGGTCTGGGCGGTTTCGTTATATCTGGGAAAAATCTAGTTTTAGATATTTTTAAGGTTAAAACCCGAAAAATCGACATTTTGACTACATATTTCTGTAGATCTCGTAGCAGCAAATAACGGAATCAGCTAGAGACCTGAAATTTAAACTGAAACTTGTCAAAGATCCAGTGCAAACAACGGTGTTTTTAAATTTCTCATACATTTAGTTTTGATAGTTGGAGAATGCTTTTAATAGGGGCTCTTGAATCAAATATTTTCACGTGACCAAATACTTGGAAAGTGACGTCACGTTCAGCACTTCAGCGGTATGACGTCATAACGTTATCGCTTTGGCGCCAAAACCAATAGTATGGTGTGGTTTATCTTTTAGACTTGCGGAAATAATTTTGGTGTTGCCAAAAAACCTTGAGTGTCATCAATTGTTACGTTTTGAATCATGTAAGAATTGAAATTACATATTCATAACATATATATTTAGTATTGCGTGTGGCCAGTTGGTAGTTCGGTATAATTCTGCTCCTCTTCACTCATTCTATCCCGCGAAACCCTTAAGGTGTCGCCTATCTAGTTACGTTTTGGATCATGTTAGAATCGAAATAATAGTATCAGCATTGTGTGTGGCCGGTTGGTAGTTCGGGTGCAATTCTGCTCCTCTCCACTCATTCTATCCTGCGAAACCCTTAAGGTGTCGCCTTTCTAGTATAGAATGAGTGTAGTGGAACAGAATTATTCTATTCTGTTCTACGGAACAAATGTCTATACGGCTATTGGGACACAATGTGTTGTAAAATTCAGCGATTTGGGGACAAAGAAATCGGTGAGAACGATTTCGCTGAAATTAGCCACACTGATAGACCACAATGCGATCTAGGTCTGGGCGGTTTCGTTATATCTGGGAAAAATCTAGTTTCAGAGATTTTTAAGGTTAAAACCCGAAAAATCGACATTTTGACTACATATTTCTGTAGATCTCGCACTAGCAAAAAACGGAATCAGCTAGAGACCTGAAATTCATACTGAAACTTGTCCGAGATCCGGTGCAAACAACGGTGTTTTTAGATTTCTCATACATTCAGTTTGGATTCTTGGAGAAAGCTTTCAATAGGGGTTCTTGATTTTAAAAAAATCTGTCGGCGTGACTAGGAAAGTGACGTCACGTCAGCGGTTGACGTCATAACGTTACAGTGGTGCAGAGGTAGAGCGTCGGCCTCTCGTATCAAAGGTCCCTGGTTCGAGTCCCGTGATGAGCGGGTCCTTTTGAGATTTTAATGATTTAATTTTGAGATAATAATGTTCTATTTATCTTTTAGACTTACCGTGATAATTTTGTTGTTGCAAAATACTAGTTTCATCAATTGTTACGTTTTGGATCATGTTAGAATCGAAATAATAGTATCAGCATTGTGTGTGGCCGGTTGGTAGTTCGGGTGCAATTCTGCTCCTCTCCACTCATTCTATCCTGCGAAACCCTTAAGGTGTCGCCTTTCTAGTATAGAATGAGTGTAGTGGAACAGAATTATTCTATTCTGTTCTATGGAACAAATGTCTATACGGCTATTGGGACACAATGTGTTGTAAAATTCAGCGATCTGGGGACAAAGAAATCGGTGAGAACGATTTCGCTGAAATTAGCCACACTTATAGAACTCAATGCGATCTAGGTCTGGGCGTGTTCGTTATATCTGGGAAAAATCTAGTTTCAGAGATTGTTAAGGTTAAAACCCGAAAAATCGACATTTTGACTACATATTTCTGTAGATCTCGCACTAGCAAAAAACGGAATCAGCTAGAGACCTGAAATTCATACTGAAACTTGTCCGAGATCCGGTGCAAACAACGGTGTTTTTAGATTTCTCATACATTCAGTTTGGATTCTTGGAGAAAGCTTTCAATAGGGCTTCTTGATTTTAAAAAAAGCTGTGGGCGTGACTAGGAAAGTGACGTCACGTCAGCGGTTGACGTCATAACGTTACAGTGGTGCAGAGGTAGAGCGTCGGCCTCTCGTATCAAAGGTCCCTGGTTCGAGTCCCGTGATGAGCGGGTCCTTTTGAGATTTTTCAACACAAAACGGCACGAGTACTGGTTAAGTCTACAGGAAGCAGACATCGAGTGTGATTAATTTAAGCTTAAAGCTTGTTTCGCAATCGATGTAAAATAAATAAGTTTAAACTGAACTTGGGCGCCAAATCCCGATAATAATGTTCTATTTATCTTTTAGACTTACGGAGATAATTTTGGTGTTGCAAAATACTAGTTTCATCAATTGTTACGTTTTGGATCATGTTAGAATCGAAATAATATATTCAGCATTGTGTGTGGTCAGTTGGTAGTTCGGATGCAATTCTGCTCCTCTCCACTCATTCTATCCCGCGAAACCCTTAAGGTGTCGCCTTTCTAGTATGTGTTGTATGACTTAATTTAAACGCGCGGCAGTAATGTTGTAGTAACTTGGATTATAATAGCATATTTATATAGAATGAGTGTAGTGGAACAGAATTATTCTATTCTGTTCTATGGAATAAATGTCTATACGGCTATTGGGACACAATGTGTTGTAAAATTCAGCGATCTGGGGACAAAGAAATCGGTGAGAACGATTTCGCTGAAATTAGCCACACTTATAGAACTCAATGCGATCTAGGTCTGGGCGTGTTCGTTATATCTGGAAAAAATCTAGTTTCAGAGATTTTTAAGGTTAAAACCCGAAAAATCGACATTTTGACTACATATTTCTGTAGATCTCGCACTAGCAAAAAACGGAATCAGCTAGAGACCTGAAATTCATACTGAAACTTGTCCGAGATCCGGTGCAAACAACAGTGTGTTTAGATTTCTCATACATTCAGTTTGGATTCTTGGAGAAAGCTTTCAATAGGGGTTCTTGATTTTAAAAAAATCTGTGGGCGTGACTAGGAAAGTGACGTCACGTCAGCGGTTGACGTCATAACGTTACAGTGGTGCAGAGGTAGAGCGTCGGCCTCTCGTATCAAAGGTCCCTGGTTCGAGTCCCGTGATGAGCGGGTCCTTTTGAGATTTTTCCACACAAAACGGCACGAGTACTGGTTAAGTCTCCAGGAAGCAGACATCGAGTGTGATTAATTTAAGCTTAAAGCTTGTTTCGCAATCGATGTAAAATAAATAAGTTTAAACTAAACTTTGGCGCCAAATCCCGATAATAATGTTCTATTTATCTTTTAGACTTACGGAGATAATTTTGGTGTTGCAAAATACTAGTTTCATCAATTGTTACGTTTTGGATCATGTTAGAATCGAAATAATATATTCAGCATTGTGTGTGGTCGGTTGGTAGTTCGGATGCAATTCTGCTCCTCTCCACTCATTCTATCCCGCGAAACCCTTAAGGTGTCGCATTTCTAGTAGAATGAGTGTAGTGGAACAGAATTATTCTATTCTGTTCTACGGAACAAATGTCTATACGGCTATTGGGACACAATGTGTTGTAAAATTCAGCGATCTGGGGACAAAGAAATCGGGGAGAACGATTTCGCTGAAATTAGCCACACTTATAGAACTCAATGCGATCTAGGTCTGGGCGTGTTCGTTATATCTGGGAAAAATCTAGTTTCAGAGATTTTTAAGGTTAAAACCCGAAAAATCGACATTTTGACTACATATTTCTGTAGATCTCGCACTAGCAAAAAACGGAATCAGCTAGAGACCTGAAATTCATACTGAAACTTGTCCGAGATCCGGTGCAAACAACGGTGTTTTTAGATTTCTCATACATTCAGTTTGGATTCTTGGAGAAAGCTTTCAATAGGGGTTCTTGATTTTAAAAAAATCTGTGGGCGTGACTAGGAAAGTGACGTCACATCAGCGGTTGACGTCATAACGTTACAGTGGTGCAGAGGTAGAGCGTCGGCCTCTCGTATCAAAGGTCCCTGGTTCGAGTCCCGTGATGAGCGGGTCCTTTTGAGATTTTTAATCACAAAACGGCACGAGTACTGGTTAAGTCTCCAGTAAGCAGACATCGAGTGTGATTAATTTAAGCTTAAAGCTTGTTTCGTAATCGATGTAAAATAAATATAGAATGAGTGTAGTGGAACAGTATTATTCTATTCTGTTCTATGGAACAAATGTCTATACGGCTATTGGGACACAATATAGGGATAATACACATTTTCGAGGGCGTGAACATCTGCGGACGCCCGCAAAATGTGTTTATGCCCGAGTGCGAAGCACGAGGGCATAAACACATTTTAAGGGCGTCCGCAGATGTTCACGCCCGAGAAAATGTGTATTTTCGCTATTATTGCATAAAATAAGAGCAAACATCCAATATATAGTCCGCTGTAACGTTCAGTTGTACGATAACCGCCGATGAACATGACGCGATAAGGATTGACACATGTGACGTCATAAAGTAAACAAGTTATGTTTTATATATCCACGAACCGGTCCTACATCAAGGTTGCCGTCGCTGACTCGAATGGTTTTGGATTATGTTATGCTCTTTAACTTTGAGTCTATTGCATGTTACCGATTACCGAGTTAAAGAAGCTGATGTTATTGTTAACCCAACAATTGCTCCTATTCTAGGGGAGATGGAGCGTCCATGTTTTGTTTACTAACGGTGCCCGGGTAATGCATATGTAAAACATCTAACCGGTCTGAAACGGCACGTACGCGCGAGAATCGCTTTGTTTATACACGTTTTCTCGCCGTTTACGCCCGGTTTTTGCGATGTTTCTGTATCCCTTAAGCGGGCGTAAAACATAGATTTTATGCAATAACGTGTTGTAAAATTCAGCGATTTGTGAACAAAGAAATCGGTGAGAACGATTTCGCTGAAATTAGCCACACTGATAGACCACAATGCGATCTAGGTCTGGGCGGTTTCGTTATATCTGGGGAAAATCTAGTTTCAGAGATTTTTAAGGTTAAAACCCGAAAAATCGACATTTTGACTACATTTTTCTGTAGATCTCGCACTAGCAAAAAACGGATTCAGCTAGAAACCTGAAATTCATACTGAAACTTGTCCGAGATCCAGTGCAAACAACGGTGTGTTTAGATTACTCATGTATTCAGTTTGGATTCTTGGAGAAAGCTTTCAATAGGGGTTCTTGATTTTAAAAAAATCTGTGGGCGTGACTAGGAAAGTGACGTCACGTCAGCGGTTGACGTCATAACGTTACAGTGGTGCAAAGGTAGAGCGTCGGCCTCTCGTATCAAAGGTCCCTGGTTCGAGTCCCGTGATGAGCGGGTCCTTTTGAGATTTTTCCACACAAAACGGCACGAGTACTGGTTAAGTCTCCAGGAAGCAGACATCGAGTGTGAGTTATCTAAGCTTAAAGCTTGTTTCGCAATCGATGTAAAATAAATAAGTTTAAACTAAACTTTGGCGCCAAATCCCGATAATAATGTTCTATTTATCTTTTAGACTTACGGAGATAATGTTGGTGTTGCAAAATACTAGTTTCATCAATTGTTACGTTTTGGATCATGTTAGAATCGAAATAATATTATCAGCATTGTGTGTGGTCGGTTGGTAGTTCGGATGCAATTCTGCTCCTCTCCACTCATTCTATCCTGCGAAACCCTTAAGGTGTCGCCTTTCTAGTAGTATGTGTTGTATAGAATGAGTGTAGTTGAACATAATTATTCTATTCTGTTCTATGGAACAAATGTCTATACGGCTATTGGGACACAATGTGTTGTAAAATTCAGCGATCTGGGGACAAAGAAATCGGTGAGAACGATTTCGCTGAAATTAGCCACACTTATAGAACTCAATGCGATCTAGGTCTGGGCGTGTTCGTTATATCTGGGAAAAATCTAGTTTCAGAGATTTTTAAGGTTAAATCCCGAAAAATCGACATTTTGACTACATATTTCTGTAGATCTCGCACTAGCAAAAAACGGAATCAGCTAGAGACCTGAAATTCATACTGAAACTTGTCCGAGATCCGGTGCAAACAACGGTGTTTTTAGATTTCTCATACATTCAGTTTGGATTCTTGGAGAAAGCTTTCAATAGGGGTTCTTGATTTAAAAAAAATCTGTGGGCGTGACTAGGAAAGTGACGTCACGTCAGCGGTTGACGTCATAACGTTACAGTGGTGCAGAGGTAGAGCGTCGGCCTCTCGTATCAAAGGTCCCTGGTTCGAGTCCCGTGATGAGCGGGGCCTTTTGAGATTTTTCCACACAAAACGGCACGAGTACTGGTTAAGTCGTCAGGAAGCAGACATCGAGTTTGATTAATTTAAGCTTAAAGCTTGTTTCGCAATCGATGTAAAATAAATAAGTTTAAACTAAACTTTGGCGCCAAATCCCGATAATAATGTTCTATTTATCTTTTAGACTTACGGAGATAATTTTGTTGTTGCAAAATACTAGTTTCATCAATTGTTACGTTTTGGATCATGTTAGAATCGAAATAATATATTCAGCAGTGTGTGTGGTCGGTTGGTAGTTCGGATGCAATTCTGCTCCTCTCCACTCATTCTATCCCGCGAAACCCTTAAGGTGTCGCCTTTCTAGTATGACTTAATGTCAACGCACGGCAGTAATGTTATAGTAACTTGGATTATAATAGTATATTTAGTATGTGTTGTATGACTTAATGTAAACACACGGCAGTAATGTTATAGTAACTTGGATTATAATATAGAATGAGTGTAGTGGAACAGAATTATTCTATTCTGTTCTATGGAACAAATGTCTATACGGCTATTGGGACACAATGTGTTGTAAAATTCAGCGATCTGGGGACAAAGAAATCGGTGAGAACGATTTCGCTGAAATTAGCCACACTTATAGAACTCAATGCGATCTAGGTCTGGGCGTGTTCGTTATATCTGGGAAAAATCTAGTTTCAGAGATGTTTAAGGTTAAAACCCGAAAAATCGACATTTTGACTACATATTTCTGTAGATCTCGCACTAGCAAAAAACGGAATCAGCTAGAGACCTGAAATTCATACTGAAACTTGTCCGAGATCCGGTGCAAACAACGGTGTTTTTAGATTTCTCATACATTCAGTTTGGATTCTTGGAGAAAGCTTTCAATAGGGGTTCTTGATTTTTAAAAAATATGTGGGCGTGACTAGGAATGTGACGTCACGTCAGCGGTTGACGTCATAACGTTACAGTGGTGCAGAGGTAGAGCGTCGGCCTCTCGTATCAAAGGTCCCTGGTTCGAGTCCCGTGATGAGCTGGTCCTTTTGAGATTTTTCAACACAAAACGGCACGAGTACTGGTTAAGTCTCCAGGAAGCAGACATCGAGTGTGATTAATTTAAGCTTAAAGCTTGTTTCGCAATCGATGTAAAATAAATAAGTTTAAACTAAACTTTGGCGCCAAATCCCGATAATAATGTTCTTTTTATCTTTTAGACTTACGGAGATAATTTTGGTGTTGCAAAATACTAGTTTCATCAATTGTTACGTTTTGGATCATGTTAGAATCGAAATAATATTATCAGCATTGTGTGTGGTCGGTTGGTAGTTCGGATGCAATTCTGCTCCTCTCCACTCATTCTATCCTGCGAAACCCTTAAGGTGTCGCCTTTCTAGTAGTATGTGTTGTATGACTTAATGTCAACGCACGGCAGTAATGTTATAGTAACTTGGATTATAATAGTATATTTAGTATGTGTTGTATGACTTAATGTAAACACACGGCAGTAATGTTATAGTAACTTGGATTATAATATAGAATGAGTGTAGTGGAACAGAATTATTCTATTCTGTTCTATGGAACAAATGTCTATACGGCTATTGGGACACAATGTGTTGTAAAATTCAGCGATCTGGGGACAAAGAAATCGGTGAGAACGATTTCGCTGAAATTAGCCACACTTATAGAACTCAATGCGATCTAGGTCTGGGCGTGTTCGTTATATCTGGGAAAAATCTAGTTTCAGAGATTTTTAAGGTTAAAACCCGAAAAATCGACATTTTGACTACATATTTCTGTAGATCTCGCACTAGCAAAAAACGGAATCAGCTAGAGACCTGAAATTCATACTGAAACTTGTCCGAGATCCGGTGCAAACAACGGTGATTTTAGATTTCTCATACATTCAGTTTGGATTCTTGGAGAAAGCTTTCAATAGGGGTTCTTGATTTTAAAAAAATCTGTGGGCGTGACTAGGAAAGTGACGTCACGTCAGCGGTTGACGTCATAACGTTACAGTGGTGCAGAGGTAGAGCGTCGGCCTCTCGTATCAAAGGTCCCTGGTTCGAGTCCCGTGATGAGCGGGTCCTTTTGAGATTTTTCAACACAAAACGGCACGAGTACTGGTTAAGTCTCCAGGAAGCAGACATCGCGTGTGATTAATTTAAGCTTAAAGCTTGTTTCGCAATCGATGTAAAATAAATAAGTTTAAACTAAACTTTGGCGCCAAATCCCGATAATAATGTTCTATTTATCTTTTAGACTTACGGAGATAATTTTGGTGTTGCAAAATACTAGTTTCATCAATTGTTACGTTTTGGATCATGTTAGAATCGAAATAATATATTCAGCATTGTGTGTGGTCGGTTGGTAGTTCGGATGCAATTCTGCTCCTCTCCACTCATTCTATCCCGCGAAACCCTTAAGGTGTCGCCTTTCTAGTATAGAATGAGTGTAGTGGAACAGAATTATTCTATTCTGTTCTACGGAACAAATGTCTATACGGCTATTGGGACACAATGTGTTGTAAAATTCAGCGATCTGGGGACAAAGAAATCGGTGAGAACGATTTCGCTGAAGTTAGCCACACTGATAGACCACAATGCGATCTAGGTCTGGGCGGTTTCGTTATATCTGGGAAAAATCTAGTTTTAGATATTTTTAAGGTTAAAACCCGAAAAATCGACATTTTGACTACATATTTCTGTAGATCTCGTACCAGCAAATAACGGAATCAGCTAGAGACCTGAAATTTAAACTGAAACTTGTCAAAGATCCAGTGCAAACAACGGTGTTTTTAAATTTCTCATACATTTAGTTTTGATAGTTGGAGAATGCTTTTAATAGGGGCTCTTGAATCAAATATTTTCACGTGACCAAATACTTGGAAAGTGACGTCACGTTCAGCACTTCAGCGGTATGACGTCATAACGTTATCGCTTTGGCGCCAAAACCAATAGTATGGTGTGTTTATCTTTTAGACTTGCGGAAATAATTTTGGTGTTGCCAAAAAACCTTGAGTGTCATCAATTGTTACGTTTTGAATCATGTAAGAATTGAAATTACATATTCATAACATATATATTTAGTATTGCGTGTGGCCAGTTGGTAGTTCGGTATAATTCTGTTCCTCTTCACTCATTCTATCCCGCAAAACCCTTAAGGTGTCGCCTATCTAGTATAGAATGAGTGTAGTGGAACAGAATTATTCTATTCTGTTCTATGGAACAAATGTCTATACGGCTATTGGGACACAATGTGTTGTAAAATTCAGCGATTTGTGGACAAAGAAATCGGTGAGAACGATTTCGATGAAATTAGCCACATTGATAGACCACAATGCGATCTAGGTCTGGGCGGTTTCGTTATATCTGGGAAAAATCTAGTTTCAGAGATTTTTAAGGTTAAAACCCGAAAAATCGACATTTTGACACATATTTCTGTAGATCTCGTACTAGCAAAAAACGGAATCAGTTAGAGACCTGAAATTCATCGTGAAACTTGTCCGAGATCCAGTGCAAACAACGGTGTGTTTAGATTTCTCATACATTCAGTTTGGATTCTTGGAGAAAGCTTTCAATAGGGGTTCTTGATTTTAAAAAAATATGTGGGCGTGACTAGGAAAGTGACGTCACGTCAGCGGTTGACGTCATAACGTTACAGTGGTGCAGAGGTAGAGCGTCGGCCTCTCGTATCAAAGGTCCCTGGTTCGAGTCCCGTGATGAGCGGGTCCTTTTGAGATTTTTCCACACAAAACGGCACGAGTACTGGTTAAGTCTCCAGGAAGCAGACATCGAGTGTGAGTAATCTAAGCTTAAAGCTTGTTTCGCAATCGATGTAAAATAAATAAGTTTAAACTAAACTTGGGCGCCAAATCCCGATAATAATGTTCTATTTATCTTTTAGACTTACGGAGATAATTTTGTTGTTGCAAAATACTAGTTTCATCAATTGTTACGTTTTGGATCATGTTAGAATCGAAATAATAGTATCAGCATTGTGTGTGGTCGGTTGGTAGTTCGGGTGCAATTCTGCTCCTCTCCACTCATTATATCCTGCGAAACCCTTAAGGTGTCGCCTTTCTAGTATAGAATGAGTGTAGTGGAACAGAATTATTCTATTCTGTTCTACGGAACAAATGTCTATACGGCTATTGGGACACAATGTGTTGTAAAATTCAGCGATTTGAGGACAAAGAAATCGGTGAGAACGATTTCGGTGAAATTAGCCACACTGATAGACCACAATGCGATCTAGGTCTGGGCGGTTTCGTTATATCTGGGAAAAATCTAGTTTTATATATTTTTAAGGTTAAAACCCGAAAAATCGACATTTTGACTACATATTTCTGTAGATCTCGTACCAGCAAATAACGGAATCAGCTAGAGACCCGAAATTTAAACTGAAACTTGTCAAAGATCCAGTGCAAACAACGGTGTTTTTAAATTTCTCATACATTTAGTTTTGATAGTTGGAGAATGCTTTTAATAGGGGCTCTTGAATCAAATATTTTCACGTGACCAAATACTTGGAAAGTGACGTCACGTTCAGCACTTCAGCGGTATGACGTCATTACGTTACAGTGGTGCAGAGGTAGAGCGTCGGCCTCTCGTATCAAAGGTCCCTGGTTCGAGTCCCGTGATGAGCGGGTCCTTTTGAGATTTTTCCACACAAAACGGCACGAGTACTGGTTAAGTCTCCAGGAAGCAGACATCGAGTGTGATTAATTTAAGCTTAAAGCTTGTTTCGCAATCGATGTAAAATAAATAAGTTTAAACTAAACTTTGGCGCCAAATCCCGATAATAATGTTCTATTTATCTTTTAGACTTACGGAGATAATTTTGGTGTTGCAAAATACTAGTTTCATCAATTGTTACGTTTTGGATCATGTTAGAATCGAAATAATATATTCAGCATTGTGTGTGGTCGGTTGGTAGTTCGGATGCAATTCTGCTCCTATCCACTCATTCTATCCCGCGAAACCCTTAAGGTGTCGCCTTTCTAGTATAGAATGAGTGTAGTGGAACAGAATTATTCTATTCTGTTCTACGGAACAAATGTCTATACGGCTATTGGGACACAATATGTTGTAAAATTCAGCGATTTGAGGACAAAGAAATCGGTGAGAACGATTTCGCTGAAATTAGCCACACTGATAGACCACAATGCGATCTAGGTCTGGGCGGTTTCGTTATATCTGGGAAAAATCTAGTTTTAGATATTTTTAAGGTTAAAACCCGAAAAATCGACATTTTGACTACATATTTCTGTAGATCTCGTACCAGCAAATAACGGAATCAGCTAGAAACCTGAAATTCAACCTAAAACTTGTCCGAGATCCAGTGCAAACAACGGTGTGTTTAGATTTCTCATACATTCAGTTTGGATTCTTGGAGAAAGCTTTCAATAGGGGTTCTTGATTTTAAAAAAATCTGTGGGCGTGACTAGGAAAGTGACGTCACGTCAGCGGTTGACGTCATAACGTTACAGTGGTGCAGAGGTAGAGCGTCGGCCTCTCGTATCAAAGGTCCCTGGTTCGAGTCCCGTGATGAGCGGGTCCTTTTGAAAATTTTCCACACAAAACGGCACGAGTACTGGTTAAGTCTCCAGGAAGCAGACATTGAGTGTGAGTAATCTAAGCTTAAAGCTTGTTTCGCAATCGATGTAAAATAAATAAGTTTAAACTAAACTTGCGCCAAATCCCGATAATAATGTTCTATTTATCTTTTAGACTTACGGAGATAATGTTGGTGTTGCAAAATACTAGTTTCATCAATTGTTACGTTTTGGATCATGTTAGAATCGAAATAATATTATCAGCATTGTGTGTGGTCGGTTGGTAGTTCGGATGCAATTCTGCTCCTCTCCACTCATTCTATATTGCGAAACCCTTAAGGTGTCGCCTTTCTAGTATAGAATGAGTGTAGTGGAACAGAATTATTCTATTCTTTTCTATGGAACAAATGTCTATACGGCTATTGGGACACAATGTGTTGTAAAATTCAGCGATTTGGGGACAAAGAAATCGGTGAGAACGATTTCGCTGAAATTCCCCACACTTATAGAACTCAATGTGATCTAGGTCTGGGCGTGTTCGTTATATCTTGGATAAATCTAGTTTCAGTGAATTTTTAAGTTAAAACCCGAAAAATCGACATTTTGACTACATATTTCTGTAGATCTCGCACCAGCAAATAACGGAATCAGCTAGAAACCTGAAATTCAACCTAAAACTTGTCCGAGATCCAGTGCAAACAACGGTGTGTTTAGATTTCTCATACATTCAGTTTGGATTCTTGGAGAAAGCTTTCAATAGGGGTTCTTGATTTTAAAAAAATATGTGGGCGTGACTAGGAAAGTGACGTCACGTCAGCGGTTGACGTCATAACGTTACAGTGGTGCAGAGGTAGAGCGTCGGCCTCTCGTATCAAAGGTCCCTGGTTCGAGTCCCGTGATGAGCGGGTCCTTTTGAGATTTTTCCACACAAAACGGCACGAGTACTGGTTAAGTCTCCAGGAAGCAGACATCGAGTGTGAGTAATCTAAGCTTAAAGCTTGTTTCGCAATCGATGTAAAATAAATAAGTTTAAACTAAACTTGGGCGCCAAATCCCGATAATAATGTTCTATTTATCTTTTAGACTTACGGAGATAATGTTGGTGTTGCAAAATACTAGTTTCATCAATTGTTACGTTTTGGATCATGTTAGAATCGAAATAATATTATCAGCATTGTGTGTGGTCGGTTGGTAGTTCGGACGCAATTCTGCTCCTCTCCACTCATTCTATCCTGCGAAACCCTTAAGGTGTCGCCTTTCTAGTATAGAATGAGTGTAGTGGAACAGAATTATTCTATTCTGTTCTATGGAACAAATGTCTATACGGCTATTGGGACACAATGTGTTGTAAAATTCAGCGATTTGTGGACAAAGAAATCGGTGAGAACGATTTCGATGAAATTAGCCACATTGATAGACCACAATGCGATCTAGGTCTGGGCGGTTTCGTTATATCTGGGAAAAATCTAGTTTCAGAGATTTTTAAGGTTAAAACCCGAAAAATCGACATTTTGACTACATATTTCTGTAGATCTCGCACTAGCAAAAAACGGATTCAACTAGAGACCTGAAATTCATACTGAAACTTGTCCGAGATCCGGTGCAAACAACGGTGTTTTTAGATTTCTCATACATTCAGTTTGGATTCTTGGAGAAAGCTTTCAATAGGGGTTCTTGATTTTAAAAAAATATGTGGGCGTGACTAGGAAAGTAACGTCACGTCAGCGGTTGACGTCATAACGTTACAGTGGTACAGTGGTAGAGCGTCGGCCTCTCGTATCAAAGGTCCCTGGTTCGAGTCCCGTGATGAGCGGGTCTTTTTGAGATTTTTCAACACAAAACGGCACGAGTACTGGTTAAGTCTCCAGGAAGCAGACATCGAGTGTGATTAATTTAAGCTTAAAGCTTGTTTCGCAATCGATGTAAAATAAATATATAGAATGAGTGTAGTGGAACAGAATTATTCTATTCTGTTCTACGGAACAAATGTCTATACGGCTATTGGGACACAATGTGTTGTAAAATTCAGACAAAGAAATCGGTGAGAACGATTTCGCTGAAATTAGCCACGCTAATAGACCACAATGCGATCTAGGTCTGGGCGGTTTCGTTATATCTGGGAAAAATCTAGTTTTAGATATTTTTAATGTTAAAACCCGAAAAATCGACATTTTGACTACATATTTCTGTAGATCTCGCACCAGCAAATAACGGAATCAGCTAGAGACCTGAAATTTAAACTGAAACTTGTCAAAGATCCAGTGCAAACAACGGTGTTTTTAAATTTCTCATACATTTAGTTTTGATAGTTGGAGAATGCTTTTAATAGGGGCTCTTGAATCAAATATTTTCACGTGAGCAAATACTTGGAAAGTGACGTCACGTTCAGCACTTCAGCGGTATGACGTCATAACGTTAACGCTTTGGCGCCAAAACCAATAGTATGGTGTGTTTATCTTTTAGACTTGCGGAAATAATTTTGGTGTTGCCAAAAAACCTTGAGTGTCATCAATTGTTACGTTTTGAATCATGTAAGAATTGAAATTATATATTCATAACATATATATTTAGTATTGCGTGTGGCCAGTTGGTAGTTCGGTATAATTCTGCTCCTCTTCACTCATTCTATCCCGCGAAACCCTTAAGGTGTCGCCTATCTAGTATAGAATGAGTGTAGTGGAACAGAATTATTCTATTCTGTTCTACGGAACAAATGTCTATACGGCTATTGGGACACAATGTGTTGTAAAATTCAGCGATTTGTGGACAAAGAAATCGGTGAGAACGATTTCGCTGAAATTAGCAACACTGATAGACCACAATGCGATCTAGGTCTGGGCGGTTTCGTTATATCTGGGAAAAATCTAGTTTCAGAGATTTTTAAGGTTAAAACCCGAAAAATCGACATTTTGACTACATATTTCTGTAGATCTCGCACTAGCAAAAAACGGAATCAGCTAGAGACCTGAAATTCATACTGAAACTTGTCCGGGATCCGGTGCAAACAACGGTGTTTTTAGATTTCTCATACATTCAGTTTGGATTCTTGGAGAAAGCTTTCAATAGGGGTTCTTGATTTTAAAAAAATCTGTGGGCGTGACTAGGAAAGTGACGTCACGTCAGCGGTTGACGTCATAACGTTACAGTGGTGCAGAGGTAGAGCGTCGGCCTCTCGTATCAAAGGTCCCTGGTTCGAGTCCCGTGATGAGCGGGTCCTTTTGAGATTTTTCAACACAAAACGGCACGAGTACTGGTTAAGTCTCCAGGAAGCAGACATCGAGTGTGATTAATTTAAGCTTAAAGCTTGTTTCGCAATCGATGTATAGAATGAGTGTAGTGGAACAGAATTATTCTATTCTGTTCTACGGAACAAATGTCTATACGGCTATTGGGACACAATGTGTTGTAAAATTCAGCGATTTGAGGACAAAGAAATCGGTGAGAACGATTTCGCTGAAATTAGCCACACTGATAGACCACAATGCGATCTAGGTCTGGGCGGTTTCGTTATATCTGGGAAAAATCTAGTTTTAGATATTTTTAAGGTTAAAACCCGAAAAATCGACATTTTGACTACATATTTCTGTAGATCTCGTACCAGCAAATAACGGAATCAGCTAGAGACCTGAAATTTAAACT
Organism: Serripes groenlandicus; assembly: GCA_031761405.1. Taxonomy (NCBI): domain Eukaryota; kingdom Metazoa; phylum Mollusca; class Bivalvia; order Cardiida; family Cardiidae; genus Serripes; species Serripes groenlandicus. The sequence continues at coordinate 41,899 of JASEVX010000558.1, forward strand.
GAAACTTGTCAAAGATCCAGTGCAAACAACGGTGTTTTTAAATTTCTCATACATTTAGTTTTGATAGTTGGAGAATGCTTTTAATAGGGGCTCTTGAATCAAATATTTTCACGTGACCAAATACTTGGAAAGTGACGTCACGTCAACACTTCAGCGGTATGACGTCATAACGTTATCGCTTTGGCGCCAAAACCAATAGTATGGTGTGTTTATCTTTTAGACTTGCGGAAATAATTTTGGTGTTGCCAAAAAACCTTGAGTGTCATCAATTGTTACGTTTTGAATCATGAAAGAATTGAAATTACATATTCATAACATATATATTTAGTATTGCGTGTGGCCAGTTGGTAGTTCGGTATAATTCTGCTCCTCTTCACTCATTCTATCCCGCGAAACCCTTAAGGTGTCGCCTATCTAGTATGGCAATGTCAAATATATATAGAATGAGTGTAGTGGAACAGAATTATTCTATTCTGTTCTATGGAACAAATGTCTATACGGCTATTGGGACACAATGTGTTGTAAAATTCAGCGATTTGTGGACAAAGAAATCGGTGAGAACGATTTCGCTGAAATTAGCCACACTGATAGACCACAATGCGATCTAGGTCTGGGCGGTTTCGTTATATCTGGGAAAAATCTAGTTTCAGAGATTTTTATGGTTAAAACCCGAAAAATCGACATTTTGACTACATATTTTTGTAGATCTCGTACCAGCAAATAACGGAATCAGCTAGAGACCTGAAATTTAAACTGAAACTTGTCAAAGATCCAGTGCAAACAACGGTGTTTTTAAATTTCTCATACATTTAGTTTTGATAGTTGGAGAATGCTTTTAATAGGGGCTCTTGAATCAAATATTTTCACGTGACCAAATACTTGGAAAGTGACGTCACGTTCAGCACTTCAGCGGTATGACGTCATAACGTTACAGTGGTGCAGAGGTAGAGCGTCGGCCTCTCGTATCAAAGGTCCCTGGTTCGAGTCCCGTGATGAGCGGGTCCTTTTGAGATTTTTCCACATAAAACGGCACGAGAAAAGCAGACATCGAGTGTGATTAATTTAAGCTTAAAGCTTGTTTCGCAATCGATGTAAAATAAATAAGTTTAAACTAAACTTCGGCGCCAAATCCCGATAATAATGTTCTATTTATCTTTTAGACTTACGGAGATAATTTTGGTGTTGCAAAATACTAGTTTCATCAATTGTTACGTTTTGGATCATGTTAGAATCGAAATAATATATTCAGCATTGTGTGTGGTCGGTTGGTAGTTCGGATGCAATTCTGCTCCACTCCACTCATTCTATCCCGCGAAACCCTTAAGGTGTCGCCTATCTAGTACTTAAAAGTTGAACAATTTTACTTATGTGTTTTCTCCGTCAGTTTACCAGCTTTCACACGTTATATTAGTATTTGATATTAATTTGCTATTTATTTTTGATATTAGTATTTAATATAGAATGAGTGTAGTGGAACAGAATTATTCTATTCTGTTCTATGGAACAAATGTCTATACGGCTATTGGGACACAATGTGTTGTAAAATTCAGCGATTTGAGGACAAAGAAATCGGTGAGAACGATTTCGCTGAAATTAGCCACACTGATAGACCACAATGCGATCTAGGTCTGGGCGGTTTCGTTATATCTGGGAAAAATCTAGTTTCAGATATTTTTAAGGTTAAAACCCGAAAAATCGACATTTTGACTACATATTTATGTAGATCTCGCACCAGCAAAAAACGGATTCAGCTAGAGACCTGAAATTCATACTGAAACTTGTCCAATATCCAGTGCAAACAACGGTGTTTTTAGATTTCTCATACATTTAGTTTTGATAGTTGGAGAATGCTTTTAATAGGGGCTCTTGAATCAAATATTTTCACGTGACCAAATACTTGGAAAGTGACGTCACGTTCAGCACTTCAGCGGTATGACGTCATAACGTTATCGCTTTGGCGCCAAAACCAATAGTATGGTGTGTTTATCTTTTAGACTTGCGGAAATAATTTTGGTGTTGCCAAAAAACCTTGAGTGTCATCAATTGTTACGTTTTGAATCATGTAAGAATTGAAATTACATATTCATAACATATATATTTAGTATTGCGTGTGGCCAGTTGGTAGTTCGGTATAATTCTGCTCCTCTTCACTCATTCTATCCCGCGAAACCCTTAAGGTGTCGCCTATCTAGTAAAATAAATAAGTTTAAAACTAAACTTTGGCGCCAAATCCCGATAATATAGAATGAGTGTAGTGGAACAGAATTATTCTATTCTGTTCTACGGAACAAATGTCTATACGGCTATTGGGACACAATGTGTTGTAAAATTCAGCGATTTGAGGACAAAGAAATCGGTGAGAACGATTTCGCTGAAATTAGCCACACTGATAGACCACAGAGCGATCTAGGTCTGGGCGGTTTCGTTATATCTGGGAAAAATCTAGTTTCAGAGATTTTTAAGGTTAAAACCCGAAAAATCGACATTTTGACTACATATTTCTGTAGATCTCGCACTAGCAAAAAACGGAATCAGCTAGAGACCTGAAATTCATACTGAAACTTGTCCGAGATCCGGTGCAAACAACGGCGTTTTTAGATTTCTCATACATTCAGTTTGGATTCTTGGAGAAAGCTTTCAATAGGGGTTCTTGATTTTAAAAAAATCTGTGGGCGTGACTAGGAAAGTGACGTCACGTCAGCGGTTGACGTCATAACGTTACAGTGGTGCAGAGGTAGAGCGTCGGCCTCTCGTATCAAAGGTCCCTGGTTCGAGTCCCGTGATGAGCGGGTCCTTTTGAGATTTTAATGATTTAATTTTGAGATAATAATGTTCTATTTATCTTTTAGACTTACGGAGATAATTTTGTTGTTGCAAAATACTAGTTTCATCAATTGTTACGTTTTGGATCATGTTAGAATCGAAATAATAGTATCAGCATTGTGTGTGGCCGGTTGGTAGTTCGGGTGCAATTCTGCTCCTCTCCACTCATTCTATCCTGCGAAACCCTTAAGGTGTCGCCTTTCTAGTATAGAATGAGTGTAGTGGAACAGAATTATTCTATTCTGTTCTACGGAACAAATGTCTATACGGCTATTGGGACACAATGTGTTGTAAAATTCAGCGATCTGGGGACAAAGAAATCGGTGAGAACGATTTCGCTGAAATTAGCCACACTGATAGACCACAATGCGATCTAGGTCTGGGCGGTTTTGTTATATCTGGGAAAAATCTAGTTTTAGATATTTTTAAGGTTAAAACCCGAAAAATCGACATTTTGACTACATATTTATGTAGATCTCGTACCAGCAAATAACGGAATCAGCTAGAGATCTGAAATTAAACTGAAACTTGTCAAAGATCCAGTGCAAACAACGGTGTTTTTAAATTTCTCATACATTTAGTTTTGATAGTTGGAGAATGCTTTTAATAGGGGCTCTTGAATCAAATATTTTCACGTGAGCAAATACTTGGAAAGTGACGTCACGTTCAGCACTTCAGCGGTATGACGTCATAACGTTATCGCTTTGGCGCCAAAACCAATAGTATGGTGTGTTTATCTTTTAGACTTGCGGAAATAATTTTGGTGTTGCCAAAAAACCTTGAGTGTCATCAATTGTTACGTTTTGAATCATGTAAGAATTGAAATTACATATTCATAACATATATATTTAGTATTGCGTGTGGCCAGTTGGTAGTTCGGTATAATTCTGCTCCTCTTCACTCATTCTATCCCGCGAAACCCTTAAGGTGTCGCCTATCTAGTAGTATATTTAGTATGTGTTGTATGACTTAATGTCAACGCACGGCAGTAATGTTATAGTAACTTGGATTATAATAGCATATTTAGTATGTGTTGTATGACTTAATTTAAACGCGCGGCAGTAATGTTGTAGTAACTTGGATTATGTTTTCTATGTAAAAATGAAAAATATGGCATTTGGAAACTTCTTTAGTAATATTTGCTTTCATTAAGATTTGTTAACACGCTCATCATATCAGATAGCACTGAAGGAATAATGTTTATATGATTAAAGTGAATTAACCTCGATGGAAAGCGGTTACAAGGTAAGCGTTTCCCATATACAACAATTCTGCAGCAGACGACTTTGAAAACATATGGTAAAACATATGGGAATCCTCTATGAATACAAATTTAATAAATCAATACATTGAAAACATTATAGCAAAGGGAGAAATTGTTCATTATGACAAATACGGCACTTTTTCCCTGTTGCTACACAGTTGAAAAGTCGTCTTCTACAGAGGCGTCAGAAAGCGTATGTATGTGGGAAAGGATTAAAAAGTACTGAAAAGTTAGGCTACATAGTATTATCAACTGTCTTTTAGACCTAACCAATACTTGTGCTGGTGGATTTTAAGAAACAATTGCTTGATGTATATTCTTTCTCTAAATTGAAATTCATCCATACTTATTCACGCTTTAAAGGTCATTTTAGGATTAACCCTTTCCCAAATAAAACAATTCCGCAGCAGACGACTTTGAAAACATATAGACAGAAATCAGAAAAATCTCAATAAATGATGGTTTAACTATTAAATAGAGTTGTAAACGTTGTGGCAAAAGGAGAAATGCAGCAAAAGCGTCAGAAAGCGTCTGTATATGGGAAAGGGTTAAAGTCACAACAAACAGACATATGGCCATGCAGAACAGTCTTCAGGTGGATTAGGTACTTAACGTCATTATTTAATTTAATTCACATATATTACAATGATTGTTGAATTATAAATGTTTCGTTGTTAACATATATAAATCATACTAAGTAAGACTGTACTATTTATCTATATGACATAATGTTGGAAATGGCTAAAACACAGCCTGTGCAGGCGATGATTTGATTACTGGAATATTGTAGACAAAGAAAAAGAAATGAGTTTACCTGAAATTTGCAGACACATATTGGATGCTTATGAGAAAGCGAAACAATATCGGGTGCTTATGAGAAGGTGAAACAAAGTGAACTTACCTGACAATCTCTCCAGTTTGTATGCGAAAGTAAAGGCATTTTGATCCGCAATGATAAAGACTTATAACGGAACTGAATTAGTTACGTGAATGCCGTGTTATTTAAATTTCGATATGCCGCATTTATAAGCCTTTATCTATCTAACTACACACATACAGTTAAGAATACGATATACTATAATGTACCGGCTCCCTCAGTGGGTTTGGGAATCAATAACACCAACGAGTTTATTTCAATCTATATATTACATTATCCGAAAAGGAAAATTACAATAAAATAACATATGTTCATTGGTACAATCATTAGCTTAAATAAACAATATACATATCTCCATTATGGTTTACATTGTAACAACAATATAAACACTTCATTCCTCTAGCTATTAAAACATATAAAACCCTTTATGGCATATTTATAGAATCTTCCATAAGTTAACTATTCCTTTCTTCAAATATATTAACAGTAAAAATTGCAAATAAAGATAACCGAATAAATTTTCAAATTCTTTCCCTTTCTACAACAATTCATCTATATCATCATCATTTTGAAGTTAGCTGTAAAACGAATAACGTATGTTGGTGATATGTGAAAAAAGGGTAATAATAGACCGGGACATGACAAAGACGCAAAAATAGTGAAAAACTCCAAAAGATAAAATATAATCAATTATAAAATACTAACGGTCAAATCAATATAAAGAACATCACATCAAAAGAAGGAAAGAAGTTTACAAGTACATACCAATTAAACAATGAATCGATGGTTGACCATACTTCAGACGATGTTATCTGACCATTGTCGAACAACTGACTGACTGTAAAAAACATCTTAGCTAATCATGTGACTAAAGATTGCCGCCAAAGAAGAGATCTAAAAATAGCTGAACCGTTTTTATCAACATTTTATTTGTTTTCATGCAAATCTAACTACGAAAAAATAACAGCACACTGCTTACCTATCTGCAAAAATGACTGAAACATATATTAAAGTGAAAAAAAACCCAATAAAATTAATATACAAATTGTTAAAACTTTCATTTAATAACAGCACTTTTAAAACACTCTGTGTTTGGTGTCATAATCCATATCTTTAAGTTCTCCTAACTTGAGTAATGAATCTAATGCATGAACTATATTATCAATAGGTCTAACCATTTAATGTGTCCGTATCTGTCCGGCGGTTTCTTTTCTCTCTTTAATCTTTTTGGTGCTGGAACGGGCTGTTCCTTTGCACTACTATGTTCGGTATTTGGCTGTTCTGTATCTAATTCTGATTCATCTGTCTGTCTCATTCTCACTTTTCTGTACTGTCGGTATTACGTCGGTTTCTATATTCGTTCCTTCTAGGTCCAAATCTTCACTTATTCTCATAAAATCTTTTTTTTTTTTTTTTTAATTCTGCACTTGTTGTTTGATCTATTGTAACTATTTCCTTCATTTTATCTACTTCTCTCCTGTTTTAATCAGAATCTTCTTCTGAATCATCGTTGTCTTCATCATCTCTATGATCTACTCCACTGCCTCCAGTCTCTGGAAAATAGGCGTCCCTATCCTGATCTTTACTACTTACAGGTATATATCCTTCGCTGTTAGCTGTTTCTATGACGTCATGACTTTGCATTTTGCTTGTCTGCAGCATTTTCTTCTATGTGTTCGACAATTCTTTCCTCTTCTATTTCTTTTTCTCCATTTGCTATCCTGAATAACAGGTTTCTATGCAGAACTTTGATATTTCCAGAATTTGCTGATTTGACTTTAAACACAGGAATCGCTTGTCTTTGTTGCTCTACAACTTCGTATGTCTCTTCTTCGAACTTATCCGCTATCTTGCGTTTTCCATCAAATGCTACTTTCTTCACCAGAACTCTATCGCCAACAGAAACTTTTACTGCTTTTGCTTTCATATTATAATATTTCTTGTGTTTTTGTTTTGCCTTTGAAGCATGTTTCTCTATCATTTCCTTAGTCTGCTCCATCCTTTCTCCTAATTCAGTAATGTAATCTTTTGCAGATTTGTTGTTTATTTCTTCTGTAATACGTTCAAATTGGATGTTAATTGGCAACTTTGCTTTTCTACCAACATTAATTCATAAGGCGAAATTTTTGGTGTCCACGGGGGATGCTATTATAGAAGAAAACAAGTGAACTTAAATATTTTTTCCAATCTGGTTTTTGGTTGTTTTCTAAAGTACCAAGCATATCAAGTAGGGTTCGAGTCCTTTTATGATTTCACTTTTGAAATTTGCTCCTTGGTCCGAATGTAGACTTGTTGGTATTCCGAAGTTCACAATTAAATTTGTGTTAAAGGTTTCTGCCGTGGTTTTGGTCGTTTGAGTCTATGTTGGTATTGCCAATGCATATTTAGTAAAACACATTTGAAATTCCACCTTTGGATGGCTCGAGGGTCAAATAATCAAAGCACACTAATTCCAGAGGATATGTAGTGTGAACGCTTACCAATGAAGCTCTCTGATTGGTAGATGATTTCCGTCTGAAACATCGATCACATCACCCGATCCAATTCCCCACATCAGTAGTCATTCCAGATCTCTCACTATCTCATAATGTTGATGGTTCTCTCCGTACAGGATGACCTACATGATTGTGCAATCCGTTTAACCCTTCATTTCTGTACTGGGATGGTACAACAAATTGCTCTATTTCTCTATCTTCATCTTGTATTTTTCTGAAGAGTATACCTATTTCCATTCTTAAATTCTTGTGCTGCTTCTTCATCGTCAGGTCTTCTTTGTTCAAAACATTATTTGGTATTGCATTATCGATCAGCGCTATTCTCCATCGTTTGATTATTTTCTTCTCATTGTGCTTTTCTGATATCTCTAAGTTATTTCAATGTTAACGTCTGTCCAGGAAACTCTGTTTCTTCAACTATGCTGATATTATATGCAGGTAGAGTTTCTATAAAAGCTTGCGTTGTTATAGCTGAACAAATGGCTTTGACTGTTTTGTCTTCTATCTTTACCATATCTTCATTTTGTTTCATACTAACACTTTCATATGGATACCTGCTCATTGTATCTGCATCCGTATTCCTTATGCCTGGCCTATAGTATATGTTGAATGTTAATTCTCCAAGAGCCACAGTCCAACGGTGTTCCGTTGCATCTTATTTAGCACCAGTCAATACGTGCGTCAAAGAATTATCATCGGTTAAAACCGTAAAGTGATTAAGTGTCAAGTAATCCGTAAACTTGTCTCTAACAGCCCATTTGAGAGCAAGAAACTTCAGCTTGAACTGTACCTACTCGAACTTATTCAATGATATACTTGCGTAGGCTATTACTTGTATCTGCTCTTCTTGTTTCTGATACAAAACTGCACCTAGTCCTTTACCTGAAGCGTCCGTATGTATTTCAAATGGCAACACGAAATCTGGATATGCTAAATTAGGAGGTGAGGATAAAATAATGTTTAACTTTTCAAATATTTCTTGCTCTACTTCTGTCCATATTCAGTTGCGTTTTGTCTTCTGATTTTTTTCTCGTTGTTGGTTGTAAGAGATCTGCCAATGATCGGGTTATTTTGCTGAAGTAGCTTATGAAGCGTCTATAGTATCCAGCAAAGGCTAAAAATGATCTGAGTTTGTTAGCGTTGGCCATTTCCTGACCTTTTCAATCTTTTCAGGATCCGTCAATATCCCATCTTCGCTGACTATATGTCCTAAACATCCAACTTCTTCTTAAATGAATGTACATTTCTTTGGTGATAGTTTGAAATTATACTGATTCAAACGTGTCAGTACAAAATTAAGTCAATACATATTTTCTTCAAAGGAATCGGCAAATACAAGGAGATAAATAACGCATATTGTCATGTTATAGTCTCCAAGACATTCTTCCATTATTCGCTGGTACGTAGCTGGAGAGTTAGAAAGTCCAAACGGCATCCTGTTATATTAAAACAAACCAAGTAGTCCTACAGTAATGCTGTTCTTTCTTTGTGTTCTTCATGAAGTTCTACTTGGCGATAACCTGACTTCATGTCTATGGTACTGAAGTATTGTCTGCCTTTAAGATCATCGAATATTTCTTCAATCCTAGGTGAAGCGTAAGCATTTTTGACCGATTTTTTGTTCAATTGTCTATAGTCCACACACATTCTCAGCGTTCCATTCTTATTTCTTACCAGTACAACATTACTAGCCAAAGGTGATCTAGACTTCCTTATGATCCCAGCTGAAAGTAATTGTTCTAAGTGTTGCCTCACCTCTTGAATCATTACAAGTGGTATTCGTCTATGTCTTTCCTTAAACGGTGTTTCTGTTGTTAGGTCAAGCCGGTGTTTAATCATATCACAATGGCCAATGTCCTCTACACTTCTTGAGAATATGTCTTTATGTGTTATAAGAAGTTTTTTACGTGTTAATTTCTCTTTAGCGGACAATATATTGTTCTTGTCTATTGATAGGGATTCAATTAAATCGGGTTCATCAGATTCATCTATTTCTGTTTGATCTTCGGTAAAAATGACCGGTTTTATTCACAAATACACGATTTTGGAGAAATACTAACTGTATGAGTTGTTAGATTAGACAAGGACACTGTAATCTCCTTCCGTTTTCCATTTTCAAATTGAACCAAAGTTGGTGTAATGTCTATATATGAAGGAATGCCGCTATCTTCTGTTTCATGTGAAATGGCTAAAGTGTTTGGATGGTTTAAATCTTTGTCTGTATATCCTTTAATTTAAATAGATTCATTTGGTCTAAGGGTCACTTTCCCTGGTTCAGCAATTATAATTACTGATATTCTGTTCTTGAACTTCTTTAAGTCTGTTTCTCTCACTGCTATAGCTCTGAAGCTGAAATACCATGAAGTTTGAAGCTTTGCTGTTTGAAGGTACTGGTTTCCCAAACTGATTCTTACAGTCATCTTAGAATTCGTGTAACATATTTGTTCCTAGAATAATTGGAGTTCTCGCAGAATAAGTTATATTCGGAACAACTAAAAGTAAACAATGTTTCGATTCAGCTTTCGGAACACCAACAGGTATTTTAAGTTGTGATTCAATACATCCTTGATAAGGAAGTGGACTTCCGTCTGCACATTCAATCTTTAAAATACTATCCATATTATGTAACGGTATTCCTTGTTAATGTTCTTTCAAAAACGATTCGGTTATGACACTAACACAGCTTGCATCCGGTGTAAATGCTCGTGTTGAAACTCCATTGATTCTAAGTTCTGATTCATTTGGTTCACCAACTAATTTTGGACCATTTATACGGTAGCTCAAGTTCGATACAACAATATGAGCTCCTATGCTTTTGGGCAGTTCATTTGTTTATGTCCTCTTTCGTTGCATTTATAGCAGACACAATTATTGTTGTTGGGGTTGTTGTTGTTACTGTTGTACTGTAGAAGTGGACAATATCGTTGAATATGACCAATTTCATTACAGTTGTAGGATGTTGGCTGAAACTGCTGACTACCCAAAGGTCGTTGTTGTTGATATCCTCTACCTCTACCCTGATCACTTTGACCTCTGCCTCTGTATCCTCTGTTTCCTATGTTTTCTACGTGTCCTATGTTTCCTCTAATTACTCTATTTCCTCTTCCATATTTAAGTGGTTGTCCATATTGGTGTTCTTTATTCAATACAAGGTGATAAATCCTAGCATTGAGCTGTTTCAACAATTCTATCAACTCACTCATCTCCTTTGATTGCGTTTCAACATGTGATACTACCTTACACACATTGGACCTATTGTTCTCACTTTCTTTGCAGCTTAGTTCTAATTTGCTTAGTTCTTTCTTGAACCCATCATAAGCGTGAATCTTGTCACGGTAGTACACTGACATCAGTTTCAAATCTTTATGTAGGCCTGCATGCAGAACTTGTTTAAGAATTGTGACATCATACCTTTTCAGAGCCTCTAACTGAATGACCTGGTCAAATAATTCCTCTAATCTCGAAGCAAACGATGTAACTGCCTCATTGTCCTCTTGTTGGCAATTATAAAACGTCCTCATAATTGTCTCCCTTGACTCTACCGAGCCATAATCACAAAGTAAAGCTGTGATTTCATATTTAAATGTGTTCCAAGTCACATCACCGTTTCCTTCTTCACCATAAACGATAGACATCTTGGGGAAATGGTAAGTTCCATGATGATGTGAAAGATCCTCAGTCTTAATCTTTCCTCCAAGTTATTCTTTTGCTGTACCAAATACAGATAAAAGTTTAGTCACATCTTCTACAGATCCTAGTTTGGGTTTAATTCCTAAGGGATTAAATGCCTGTAATAATCTCTCCTCCTCTCCAGTATTTCCTCCAGCAGCCATTCCAATTTTACTATCTTTTTCCTAAGCCATAATTGTTCTATCGTGTCCAACAGTGACTTAGTCACAACACGTATAAAGTTCAACTGTATATATAAGTATATCGCGCAATATATAAAAATCATTATCAAACACTCAAAACGGTTTGAAAAAAAATAACAATTATTCTCAAATGATCAGCGCTTGAGCGTCTCTTTTCACAAAGTCGTTGAGTGACTATATAAGTGTCTACTTGCACAAAGTCATTCAGTGACTAAATAAGTGTCTATTTGAATAAAGTCATTGAGTGACTATATAAGTGTCTATTTGTACAAAGTCATTGAGTGACTATATAAGTGTATATTTGCACAAAGTCATTGAGTAACAATATTGTTGTACTAAGTCATTCAGTGACTATCTATTTGTACACAGTCATTGATTGACGGTATCTAGTTGTAATAAGTCATTCAGTGACTTCATCAATATATACTATCAGTTGACTCCTTTTTCAAAATTAAATAAGTAATTTTATTTAATGTTAGTAGGTTACCTAAAATAAAGGGACACAACTATTTGTATAAAGCATGATAATTATAAACAAGGTTGGATTATAACTAGAATGGAGTGCTCCCCGGAGCACGTGTGTCACCTGCCGGGGCCTTGTCAGAAAATTTTATTTTTTGACAGAAATGTTTCAATCCAATCTTTTGAGTAGAAAAAAAGTAATTTGAAAATTTAAATTTTTGACAGAAAAGGGGCAATAATTTTGATATAAAAATATTTGGATTATCCCCCTTTTGTGAACCAATCACACACATTGATATATCATTTGTCAGAAGTTTCAATGTAATCGTTTGAGTAGAAAAAAGACAGACAGACAGACGCCGGACAAAAAAAAAGTAATCCATAAGTGCCTACTTTGCTACGCAGGTGACACAATACTATATTAATAAACCTAGTACACAATGTATACATACTTTACTCTATCACTATAGTATACACACTATTTAATAAGTTCAACCTAGGTTTAAATTCATCAAGAAATTTGAATTAATTTCAAACTACCGATTAACTATCAAATATCAAAAATTGAATACTGAAAACTAATTTATTTTCTATTAAAGGGTGAACTAACTAATAAGAACACATGTTTACATATAATGATATGATTAATATCTGCTCATCTTTCAACATTGTTTACCTGTAAAGCTATACAACAAGTTTAACCGGTATTCCATAAATAGAATAAACATGATAAAGTAATGTCACAAATTACCTATGTTTCTGTTTAATCGGTCATTCTAGTCAAGCAGGCAGCTCTAGTAAAGTTACGTTACAAGGCGGGATATGGCAGAGCAAATGAAAATGCTTGTTCTGAAATTGTGCGAGTCCGAACTAAGTTTCTAGGAAAATGAGAACAAATCTACTATGTGGGAAAGGAAACTTCTCCTAATCGAAAAAAATGGCAAATTTCTAAAAGCATTGAAATATACCAAACAAATCCCAGCAGTCCATTTTGAAAACGAGACAAAACTGAATATTCCAACTTCTGATTATAATAAGGGAAAGGGGCGTAAAAAAAAAGGTTACAAAGTTAGAGTTAGTTTTGGGCATGCAGTGCTTGAACAGTGCAACTAAAACGTCCTTCAAGCTCTCAAACAATCATGGGAAAATACAATTCATTAATAAAAGTCATGAATGAATGAATGTATATTGTTTTACGGCGCATCGACAGCTAAGGTCATTTAGCGCGCATTTAAATTTAATTATTCATGATCCCTGGATAAACAAACCAGTACTAGGCTAGAAAATAATAAAAGTCATACCACAGAGGAATAAAATCATTGAAAACATAGTATATGTTAACAGTAACAATTGCAAATAAAGCTTACCAATCAAATTGACTAAATGTTCAAATACTTCTTCTGTCCCTTTCTACAACCATTCATCTATATCATCATCATTTTGAAGTTAGCTGTAATCGAATAACGTTTAGACCGGGACATGACAAAGACGCAAATAGTGAAAAACTCAAAAAGAACAAATATAATCAATTACAAAGTACCAACGGTCACAGGAAAAGAAGGAAAGAAATTTACAAGTACATACCAATTAAACAATGAATCGACGGTTGACCATACTTGAGACGATGTTATCTGACCATTGTCCAGCAACTGACTGACTGTGAAAACATCTGAGCTAATCATGTGACTAAAGATTGCCGCCAACGAAGAAATCTAAAAATAGCTGATATGGGCTTAAACCCATCAAACCAATCTGGTTACAATAACGCAATAGATGATTGACGGCATGTATGTTAACCTGACATACACATTGGCTGAAAATTATTCACGTGCGTCGGCATTTTCGTAAGCATTACCGCCCTTACCTTAAAACTTATTATGCACATTACAAATCCGTTTCATGTATCTATGACCTCGTCATTCTCACGTCTAAATATAATTCTTTTCCGCGAAAGACATCTTAATATAGATCATTTACATGAAAAACTAGATATATTTCTTTTTTCTGCAAAAGAATCCAAATATAGAATAGATTGTTCTTGCGCTTTCATAACATTTAAAGCAAGAGAACCTGATTGGCCGGAGAAAAGGTCATATGAAGCTGACCTTTTAAGGGTCGTCCTCGGGTCCTTAAAGTGTAGCGAATATGAAGAAACGCTTTCAATCAGATTGCCCTGTCGGATAGCCTTATAGTGCTACCCAATACATATGCATCAGACGACTTTTAACTCTTTCAGCGCCGAATTGTTTAAGGATGTACTGAACTGAGAAGTGGATATTTAAAAAAGCAAAAAAACAACAACAAAAAACATTGTTATTAAATGTTCTGTTCATTTTGTCATTTAAAACATGTTTAGTCATTATGCTTTTTTTATTATGGTTCAATATTTAAAACATAGTGGATTTAATTTGTTTGATATAAAGAGCTGAAGTTTTTCCTGAGCCTTCTAAGCGCTGTCCAGACGCAATGTTCGATTTTATAATATAGCTGCGTAAAAAGAACATTTTAAAATCCATGAATATAAATTTTAATCTAGAACTTGTATAGTATCATATGCTTTTGAAAATAAGTAGAAAATATTGGAGAACTTTAATGACACTTAAAGATACGTTTGAAAAATAAATAAACTGAAAATTTTGCTTAGTGACATATTTTTTTCTTTTTAAATAATGATAAATGATAGCTATTGCAATAATCGGAAGAAGTTTCAAAAAAGTTAAACATTATAAATATGTGTTTTCCTTATTTCAAAGTTTTGAACTTGTCTATTCTTATACCTGACAGACATGGGTTCTCATTAGGGCAAAATAGCTTCCATTGTGAGGTTTAATTACAACAAATCACATGAACGTCCAAAGATATGGATAAAATAACTTCAAAATGAGATTTAAACCCCAAGAAGACAAACAATTAGCATATCATCTTTCAAATATTGGTAATTTGCATGAAAACGTGTTTTTTTTCACGTACTGAAAAAGCCCTAAAAATGCATATCAATAGGCTTTCATAATTTATCTAGCATAAAATAATGTACAGCAACATACCATTTTTGTTATTATTATTATCGATACATCCTTCCAAAAAATAATGATACAACAAAAGTTAAATATTATAAAAAATCCACTTTTCTGTTAAGTACATCCTTAAAGTAGACTCTTCCGTGTTAAAAACCGGGCGTTTCCATTTTCCATGTAATAAGAGTTTTGGAATAAT
Source organism: Serripes groenlandicus (assembly GCA_031761405.1). Taxonomy (NCBI): domain Eukaryota; kingdom Metazoa; phylum Mollusca; class Bivalvia; order Cardiida; family Cardiidae; genus Serripes; species Serripes groenlandicus. The sequence continues at coordinate 56,905 of JASEVX010000558.1, forward strand.
TTGATAGGTTCAGTGCAAACAACACTGCTTTCAAACAGTTCGTGAGCTGACTGAAAGAGTTAAAAGCATACAGGTACAAATGAAAAATAGAAACGAAATTAAGGTTTAATTATCGAATTGAGTCGAAAGATAACATATCTAATGAACAATTTCTCATTTTATCACTATGTTTTAAAACATCGACTGCTGCCAGAGATGCGTTAAAACGCGTCTGTATGAAATGGTTATCTCATATGATTCACGTCAGGCAATATCATGTCTTAACGCATGTTGTTATGTTTATGATTTACTGATTGGAGTTCAACGTCGTTTTCAACGATATTTCGGTTATATCAGTGCGGTTAGTTCACCAAGCGTGTGTCACACGTAGTTCACACAACCTTCTGCCATGCCCATTTGTAGTAAGACGAATGACGCTAGTCACAATGACTTTGTCAATATCGGACAGAATGACTGATAGATCCGTGGTTCCAAGTCACAATAAGTTTATTGAAAGCCTTCGTCGTTACAGACTGATCTATCGGGTTCGAAAAGCGGCTTGTAAACCCTTCCCCACATTGAGACGCTTTTTGACGACTCTGCAGCAGACGACGTTTGAAAACATTGTGGCAATTGCAGAAATTGCTCATAACGAGCCATTTCCCATTTTGTCATAACGTTTTCAACTCTAGTCATTTATCATACTTGCATTTACACAGGTTTTTTAATATTTTTGCAATGATGTTCTCAAAAAAGTAATATGCTGCAGACTTTTCGTAAGTGGGAAAGGGTTACAGAGCAGTGAATGTTTAGACGACGCTCCAATACGAAGAGTATTTCCAGAAACAGTCCATAATATATGTAATGTTTAGACGACTCTGCTATTACGAAAAGTATTTTCAGAGACAGAACATAAGATATGTAATGTTTAGACGACTCTGCTATTACGAAGAGTATTTTCAGAGACAGTCCATAAGATATGTAATGTTTAGACGACTCTGCTATTACGAAGAGTATTTTCAGAGACAGTCCATAAGATATGTAATGTATAGTTGAACCTGTTTTAAGAGATCACCCAAGGGAAAACGTCAAATGACTCTCTTTATGCAGATGGTCTCTTATTGGGGGTACGTGTACAATTAATTGTATGTTTTATTGTTTGTCTGATGCATTGTTCTGACATTGGAAAACCAGAAATAGATGTTTATTGTATTTATGATTTAAAATGTATTTTATATGTTTAACCACAGCGATAATGTGGTGATAATCCTGGTACCAGTCTAAGAAAGCATTAAGACTGATGGTGTCGAGATCATTTTACCAGCATACTGGTAATTCATCCTCGAAACATCGTGAGATGATTAAAATACTACATTAAAAGCTAACAAAACATGTTATATAACCGTCAATCAATATATCGATTGATTGGATTTTAATTTATCACTAACATGGTGCCCAGTTCATCTGATTTTGTAGTTATTGTCTCTTTCCAACCAGTCAACCACACAGCATACTGTTTCGCTGTGATTGCAAGGGTTCAACTTTCTTCTACATGCTCTGAGTTCAGGCCAGATGAATGCTTGGAAATCAAACCTTTTCCAAAATTGCGAAACAACAATTTCATTGCTGACACTGAAGATGTCAATCTAAATTCGCTTATCTGACACTATGGCCACTTGATCGGTACCGTGTACAAATGTCACGTGTCTTTGGCCGGCCATTTCAACTACCTTTTGATTGGAACGAGCAAATGAATGGTCAGACGAACTCTCTTTTCATTGGAGCCAACTGTCACAGCTTTGTTATAACTCCTCGTGCATGGCTTAAACTTGTCACATAGGAGATTACAACGCACACTGAACTCCTTGATTGAAATTGCTTGACTTGGCTATTTTGTTTATTTGTTTATTTTTATTTTGAATATCAGATAAGATAATGAAAAATATATTAAAATATACTATATATTTATAATACACATAACGTATTTTTCTTTTAATCGTTTAGTGCATAATACGTCACTGGTAAATACAATTAGCAACACAAGAACCTCATCGTATTTCACTGGGTAAAATTTGGAAAACAAATGTTTTTAAATCCTGATTTTTTTTTTAATTATTGAGCGCTGCTACAACGAAAACCAATCTCAAGGTTTCGCTGTAATAGATTGAGTTTTCGTGCATTACGGTACAATTCTATATCAATTGAACCAGGGACACTATATATGTAATTTATTTCACCTCCCACTAGAAACTAGCGATTTCATTGGACAAGAGCAGTCACGTGGTGAAACCCTAAATTTCTATAGTGTGTCAGTACATTTCTATAGTGGGTCAGTTTGAAGTCAATAGCCGACAAAGTGGCAGCCATTCATTGATTCTTCCTTTAAAATCACCTTTTTTCTATCCCAAAATCACGGAAATCACTAACAATATTACAACTGTGAATTGTGTTTATGAAAATGAACACAACATTTTTCCGTAGTGGGTCAGTAACAGACCAAATAACGGATTTATTTCATCAACCACCTTTCATGAGCAAAACAAACTGATATTATTGCATAAAATCTATGTATTATGGCCGCTTAATGGATACAGAAACATTGCAAAACCCGGGCGTAAACGGCGAGAAAACGTGTATAAACAAGTCAATTCTTGCGCGGACGTGCCGTTTCAGACCGGTTAGTTGTTTTACCCGGGCACCGTTAGTAAACAAAACATAGAAGCTGCATCTCCCGGCTACTGACCGAAAGTCGGCGCTTTATGTCAGGTATTGTTAAAACATGATGGTATTAATCACAGTGTGATAGAAATAGTGAAAGATTGGCCAGTTCCGAAGTATCTCATACGCTCGATAAAGTGGGTTTAATACTAGGAAGTTTAAAAACAATGGGACAGAATACTAGGAAAATGCGGTTTGACGTCATAAAGCTAGTCATTTGGCGCCAAAACCCGTAAATTTCATCTAGACATATTGTAAACGTTAATGTAAATGTATATGTAATATCAAACAATAATATCATCTTTTTTCACTCTATAATCGGTAATATGCAATAGACTTACAGCTAAAGAGCATAATATAATCCAAAACCATTTATTCAATTCAACCCGTGTCGAGTCAGCGATGGCAACCTTGATGTAGGACCGGTTCGTGGATATGTAAAACATAAATTGTTTATTTTATAACGTCGAATGTGTCAATCGTTATCGGGTCATGTTCATCAGCGGGTATAGTACATCTGAACGTTACAGCGGACTATATACAGAGTTTAATTAACATTGTTATCATGATACGGGATTTAAATCCCAAGAGGAAGAGATTCTTGCGATATAAAAACGAGTGGGCCATAGCGCACGAGTTTCGATATGCAAGAATCTCTTTCACGAGGGATTTAATTCCCAAATCATGAAAACAATGTTTATTAAACTATATATTATATACTCGGCAGCTCATTTATTTTTAGCTCAGAAGTGGAGAGATCTGAATGACGTAATCTGCCAGTTTTGCAGTGACGTCACTATATATATATACGTGACGTCACCGACAATGTGTACATTGATTGAAATAAACTTGTGTCATGTCGATTCAAGCTCTTATTTGCGGATTTAAAAGTGCAATTGTGGATTATTTAACGGTTCATCATGGAAATAAAGTGTTAAGTAGTGAAAACGGAGCTTAAAAGTGTTTAAAAGAGATTTAAAAAAAGTAGTTCCGAAAATCCGGCTAGTGATCTATATCGCACACTAGGCGATATTGCTCAGTAGACAAAAAGCATGTTATAGGTTTTCTCAAGTTGGGAAATCTCTATATTTTATCATTCAGTATATAATATATTGGATGTTTGCTCTTATTGTATGCAATAATAGCGAAAATACACATTTTCTCGGTCGCGAACATCTGTGGACGCCCTCGAAAATGGGTAATATCCCTATTATATATCTATAGGTGCTATATATTTACGAAAAGCGTAAGATAATTACAAGAAGAATTTTGATGCAAAGCATCAAAGACGCCGCGCATGGTTTTGAAGCATGACTTAAAGGAAGCAGATGCAGTTCAGTACAATTTAAATAACCTGTGCAAGCAGACAGGATGTAAATATTTTGAACAAGAAGGCCAAATGTCCCTTTATTTCAAACAAGAAGGCCAAGATTTGCCTATATTTCTACCATAGACTATATAAAAAGGTTACCAAGAGCAGAAAGAGCCAATATTGACGTATGGATTAAACGTTTTACATGCTACGATCTATGTGATATTCAGCATGTGAAGTTTAGTCGTGAAATGACAAGTTTAGTCCTGAAACCATTTAGTTTACGATTTGCTTTACATTATTGCTTTTTTTTTTTGTTACCAATAAACTGTTTTAAATCCTCTAACTAGATCCATTATATAAAAAAACATAGGTGCTTAACTATTAACATATATTAAGGTGTATTGCCTCAAGTTATAAATTAAGTGTGACACATGCTTAGGAAGGAGAGGTGGAAGTCTATTCTACTTCCAGTTTAGCAGAAGTATGATAGCAAAAACGGGAGTATATAAACAAAAAATACGAAGTAATTAAAAAAGAAAAGAAAGATATGTATGATCAAGATTGAGCATTATGAAAGTTCACATGTATAGTCAACATATAGCAATAATTATTAAGTATGTTTTGTTTGTTTGTAATTTCACTTTAATCGTTTTGAACATGCCAGTAGGAAAATGAAAAATAAACAAAAGAAAATGGTCAAGTCAATTCCCCAAGAGCAAAGAGCGAAAACCAGTCGGTACGAATCGTTCATCTCGAACGAAACATGAAAAACCGGGTACGAATCCAATGAATTTTAGAAATCGGATGTAATCGTGAAAACAGCGAAGTATTCATAGCGGAAGGAAGCAGAGACAACCTAATTACTCTATGGGAACCGATGAAACATTGTCGTCTATTAAATAAGAATGACCAAAATCGCCAAGCGTTTCAATGTTTTCTACTAAACATGTTCAATATCGTCTGCTGCAGATTTGATGTATATGGGAAAGGATTAAAGTCACGTACATTGTTATAATAGTTAACTTGCATCTTTATTTTCATAACCTTTCTAGAACCTTTGTCTGTCACTATTAACATTGATATTTTTATGTTAAAACAAATATCTGTATTGTTTGTATGGATCGTTTGAGCAATCACACCGTCAGTGTCTTGGATATCAATGTCTCACATATTCTAAAATCAAAGTAACTACAATAATTCTGGTATTTTGTTACGTTCATTAAGCCGATATGCGGAGAACTGATTTAGATAGAGATAACACTAACAATATTCATAACTTTACGAACATTATTTCATGTATGAACGTTTTTATGGAAAATATATCAGGTCGTTTGCGACTCTTTCCCGCAAAATATCCCGCCAGTTATTTAGCATAGATTGATACTTAGTTTGCCAAAAAATATCTGAAATGTAGAACACAGTTAATATCCACAAATACTATGATAATGGTGCAGTTATCGCTTTCCCAGGTGTAGACGCATTTGTTATGCATCTGCAGCAAACAACTTTTGCCACAATGTTTTCAACTCTATTCGAATTCATACCTTCATGTATATATATTTTCCATACTTTTCCAAGACGTTAAAAAGGTCATCTACTGCAAATTTGATGTTAGTGGGAAAAGGGTTCAAGTATCGGTTGAACGCAACGAATTCATAAATTAAAACGTGCTCGAATGACAGAAATACCTGCAAAGACACGGGTATGTGACATAACAACGGGGATTTGAGGGCGTTCGTCATAGTCTGTTTTATCATTTACCACGTACAACAAATCTGCTGCAGACGACTATGGTTGAAGATATCATGGCACAAATACGGAAACTCTCTCAAAAGGGAAATTATAAAACTGAAAAGAGTTAAATAAATTGTGCAAATTCAAATAATTTGATACTAATGAGCAATTTTTCCTTTTGTCATATTGTTTTCAAAAGTCGTCTGCTGTAGATGCGTCAAAATTCGTCTATATGAGCGAAAGGTTAAATTATGCTCAAGTATTCTGATAGGCCCAGAGGGTTACCTTTTGTATTATAACCACTGTGCGTTGGTGCCAGATTTCCTGTTCGACTATACTGGTAATTAACCCTTTCCCACATACAACAATGTGGCAGCAGACGACGTTGATAACATATGCCGGAAAAAAACATTGTGGTAAAACAAGAAACTGCTCATTAAATTTTAAAAAGTCGTCTGCTACAGATGTTTCAAAAAGGGTCATGTCAGTAAAACGACGAAATATATAACTTTCGTACTGTTGAAGACGGCATAAAACATTAACCATTTTAACTATCATAACTTATACTAGTCGAATACGGATAAACCTACCGCGGTTTCAACATTTGAGCCGTCCCGCGAGTAAACAAACAACATGGACTCTGCGTAAAGCATCGACCCGCGGATCGCCTCCTGTGGATTTTCTGTTTCGGGAAGCATTACTCTTTACCTATATCTCCCTGAGACGAAATGTGTCGGCACGGATTAGCCTGCGCATTACATTACGCAGAGTCCATATTGTTGGTTTTCCCGTGGAACGGCTCATTTTATGTATTTATACCAGGGTTGATGGAAATACTTTTGTCTGACTTTGCGTCCTCAGAATAATTAATTATTTTCATAACGGCATTATAGGTCAAGTATTCCAAATACTTTCGCGGAAAGGCTGATCTAATGAGTCTCTAGAAAACCTGTGTTTGCCTAGAAATTAGTGTATACCTTTACCGGACAGCAATGAGTATGTGACATTGAATTTAAATGTATTATAAACATGTACAAGAAGAATTTCGATGCAAATCATCAAAGACGCCGCGCATGGTTTTGAAGCATGACTGAAAGGAAGGAGATGCAGTTCAGTACATTTAAATAAATTGTGCAAGCAGACAGGATGTAAATATTTCGAACAAGAAGGCCAAATGTCCCTTTATTTCAAACAAGAAGGCCGAGATGTGCCTATATTTCTACCATAGCCTATATAAAAAGGTTACCACGAGCAGAAAGGGTCAATATTGACGTAGGGATTAAACGTTTTACATTCTACGATCTATGTGATATTCAGCATGTTGTCGTGAAATGATAAGTTAAGTCTGAAACCATTTGGTTTACGGTTTCCTTAACATTCACAGCAACTATAATGTGTCATACAAGCTGAAGTTTCTCAATTTTATTTTACCAATAAACTGTTTTAAATCCCCTTACTAGATCCATTAGATAAAAAAACCCATAGGTGCTTAACTATTAACATATATTAAGGTGTATTGCCTCTAGTTATAAGTTGAGTGTGACACAAGCTTAGGAAGGAGAGGTGAAAGTCTATTCTCCTTCCAGTTTAAGAGAAGTATGATAGCAAAAACGGGAGTATATAAACAAACAAAATGAAGTAATTAAAACAGAAAAGAAAGATATGCATGAAAAAGATTGAGCATTATGAAAGTTCACATGTATAGTAAACATATAGCAAGAATTATTAAGTATGTTTTGTTTGTTTGTAATGTTAATATTATCTAAATGATTCATTTGCTGGAATAGCGTTTCGGGCATTTAGTATTACAGTTAGTATTACCTGGGTAAATTATCAGTACTGCTGATAGGCGTTGGGTGACACCAGTTACATCATGGTATATCCTTGGTAAATTATCAGTACTGCTGATAGGCGTTGGGTGACACCAGTTACATCATGGTATATCCTTGGTAAATTATCAGTACTGATGATAGGCGTTGGGTGACACCAGTTACATCATGGCATTTCATTGGTAAATTATCAGTACTGCTGATAGGCGTTGGGTGACACCAGTTATATCATGGCATGTCCTGTGTAAATTACCAGTACTGCTGATAAGCGTAAGGTGACACCAGTTATATCATGGTATTTTCTTGGTAAATTACCAGTAATGCCGATAAGCGTAAGGTGACACCAGTTATATCATGGTATATCCTGGGTAAATTACCAGTACTGCCGATAAGCGTAGGTTGACACCAGTTACATCACGGTATTTCCTGGTCAAATTACCAGTACTGCTGATAATCAGTGTACACCATCGCCGTAGTCGTAGTGCTATATCCGAAATCCTTAGTGCCAAGGAGGGAAGCCATCTGTTGAAATTGAAAAAAAATGTTCGATATGACCCTAGCAGGGCTATAACTATTACAAGGAAAAACAGGTTCTGTGGTAGAGCGTTGGTCTCTAATACCAATGGTCCCAGGTTCGAATCCCGTAATGTGCGAGTTCTGCCGTTGGAAGCTTGTTTCGTAATCGATGCAAGATAACTAAGTTTAAACTCAACTAAACCAGGGACACTATATTGTAATATAGTGTCCCTGACTAAACTAACTACTATACGCACTCTATCGATATTGTGAATAATTCGTATCGAATACATATATGCCAGAACAGGCCATACGTCATAATAGTTTGTGTGTATGGTGTTTAATGTTTTCAGTTATTCACGGCGTTTCCTAGATGTTACCAGTTGTACTGGTTCATTTATACTGACATCATTTAGTCGTTATGCCAAACCCACAACCCTGAGCGCCAAGGGCAACCCTTACTACCACTTTTAAAGTGACACGGTCGGGGATCGAACACGCGACCTCCCGCATCCGAGGTGGACGCTCTACCACTACACCACCGAGGCGGACGCTCTACAACTACACCACCGAGGTGGACGATCTACCACTACACCACCGAGGCGGACGATCTACCACTACACCACCGAGGTGGACGATCTACCACTACACCACCGAGGTGGTAGATCATTAAAGCAAACTTACCTCGATAATTGGCCCAGTTTGATTTCTCAGTTGCAAAAAATGCCTTTAATAATATAGGCGACAACATTAAGGCTACAATAGCCCAGCCATGGCCTCGGGCCCAAGATGGGTATTTATACGTTCCATAGGTAGTTACACAGGAAGTAAGGAATATAATCTGCAATAAACAACATAATGTGAGCCACACCACACGAACACCGATCTTACGAACCTTACGACGACTGACAAAAATCCAGATCAGTTTGCCACTTAGTGCAACCTTATTAGGATCTCCACTGTTCACCATTTAAACACTATATGAGCCGTCCTGTGAGAATCCATCAGTGTGGACTCTGCGTAAAGTAACGACCCGGATCAGCATTCCGCGCAGGCTTACCCGGATAGACACTCTTCGCCTCCCGTGGATTTTCTGTTTCAGGAATCATTACTCTATAATCTATCTCCCTGATACGAAATGTGTCGGCACGGATCAGTCTGTGGTTCTGAGCAGGCTGATCTGGGTAGATACATTACGCAGAGGACATAATGTTGATTTTCTCGCGGAACGGATCATATAACAGTAATGACTTAACAGATTTTACAATGTTACAGAGCCGTGTCGCGGTAGCTCAGTCGGTAGCGTCGCGGGCTGTCAATCTAGGGATTGTGAGTTCCTACCCCAGCTCGGTCAACATTATTTCCGAGGTTTGATAACAGTCAATATGACAAGCGTCATTTGTTTTCAACCAATGTACTAACAGTTTATGTAAAAAAGCAGCCAGTTGCTGTTGTGTTGAGTACTGGTGTGAGAAAACCAGGAAACACATGGGTAGGTGAATTGGCCGCGGTGGTATGACTGTGAAATAATGTTGAAAACGGCGTTAAACCCAACCAATGAACCAACAATGGTAAAAGTCCGTTGACGTATGACGCGGTATATTTACCATTAACGTATGAGGAAGACGGTGGTAGATATCTTAACTCTTTGTCACATACGACACATCTGCAGCAGACGACTTTGATAAAGATATGAAACGTCTCTATAAATAAAAGTTACAAGTATATGGAATTGAGTTAAAAACATTTAGGTAAACAGAGAAATTACTCTTCATTCAAAAGGTACATCGAAGTCTAAATAACGGTCGCAAGAACCTGTGACAATCGTCGGAAAGAATGTTCGTCGAGACTAGTGTCGAGTAAGTCACACTCAACATGCTCCACCTTACGTTCTGAACCATTGCCCAATGACCGCGCAGAAACGCAGGCTAATCGGGAGCATTAAGTGACAGCGAACCGCCTTGGTGCGGGATATCCCGGGTTCGATCCCTAAACAGGTCATACCAAAGACTGCGAAAATGGTAGTAGTGGCATACCCCACCTTTACTAATGACTCACCAGTGTGTTTATATGTCTCTGGTTTAAACTAATGATTTACCAGTGTGTTTATATGTCTCTGGTTTAAACTAATGATTTACCAAAATATTAGTCTACATATATGTAGCTGAATAAAGTCACCATTTAAGATCGTCATCAACTCTTCACATATGCAGTATAGTGAAGGCATGTTCAGTAAGTGTCTTTTATCCCTTTCCTACATACAACAAATCTAGAGCAAGCGACTGTCAATTCAGCTTGGCGAACACACGAAAAATCTCTATAAATGAAGGTATAATTCATACCTTGCTCATTTTGAGCAATTTCTCATTATATAACAATGTTTTCAAGAGTCGTCGATTGCAAATGCGTAGGAGAATGCCTTCACGTCGAACATGGTTATATCACACAAGGTCTTAGGCTGATGTCAGTCGTAGATAAATCATATTTATATAAGATAGTAGACTGAGATCAATCTAGGGTTAAGTAACCCTTTTTTTAACGTGCTCAACTATTGACATTCATATTACGTAATTGGTAAAACATATTATATAAAGACAATATACGGCTGTATACACTTTTCAAGCGTTCATGGCGAATAGTGTTCCTTTATCTCAGTCAAGATATTTGTCTGACTGGATGAAGTGCAAGGTCAACTTGAACAGAAAGGGTCAAGAAGAGATCTTTCGTTCGTTCGTTCGTTCGATCCTTCATTCGTTCATTCGTTCGCTCATTCGTCAATTAATGCCACATATACATACACACATATTGCTGCTATACCACATATACATATACACATATTGTTGGTATACCACATATACATATACACATATTGTTGCTATACCCCATATACATATACACAGTTTGTTGCTTTATCACATACATATATACACAGATTGCTGATATACCCTATACATATACCCACATATATATTTTTGAGGGAGTGTTGCTATACCACTTATTCATATAGACAGATTGTTGTTATACCACATATACATGCACACAGATTATTGATATACAACATAGACCTATACACATATTGTTGCTATACAACACATACGTGCGCATAAATTGTTTCAATACCACATATACGTACTTACATAGTGTTGTTATACCACATATACATACACATATTGTTGCTAAACCGTGTATACATGTACACATATTTTTGCTAAACCACATATACATACACACATATTGTTGCTATACCACATATACATACATATTGTTGCTATATCACATATACATACACAGATTGTGGATATACCACCTATACTAAAACGGTTATTTAAGGAAATGCACTACGTACATACATGTAAACATATCTTATATACTGAAGTTTACATATATATGCAACCAGCGAGATAAACCAAATCTTTTCAAGCGAAAGGCAGGTTTTTCTAATAGATTATTTCGCTGGTGTATTTAGTGTTATGTGACCTATTAGATTGCGGAAGTAGAAGATATGGCAGGGACACAACATAATTAATTTAGACTTTCGTTGAAGCATTGTGACCGATTATTTTCATGGAATAATTGATTAACAGGTATGTTTGAACGTTTATGTATCCTACATTTGTATCACATTGAAAGATAATGTTTAATATAGCTGTTTAGGTCAGGGTCACATTAAACGGATACAACACATACATACTTAAATACATGTACATAGGTATACGCGTAGAAACCGCGGAGGATCGGGTCATGTCGATAGATGAATAAACGCATTTTTCTTAATGTATACGACTGAACGAGTCTTGATTACAAATATATTTACGTTCATAGATGTACATGTATAAACGACTGGGATATATTACCACCACCAACAACATCATCATCATATCATCATAAGCAACCTCCTATGATAATTAATGATTACATAATAAAAGGAAACTATTGTTAGAAAAGGATTAACATACAACTACAGTCACACAGTCTTGAAATACATGTTAAGGGCTTAACATTTAATAATTAATCGCAAGATATAATGTATTAATACGAGGTCGATAATAATGGGGCTTTCTTTAAAATTTTGTATCAGTTGATACATGTTGATATTGATCAACTCCATCCCAGTGGATGTTCTATTTTATGGTGATTTATTTCGTATAACTTCATTATATTAATGCTCATTGGACTTTTTTTAAATGTTTAAAAGTTTAAGTGACGAAAGTGTTAGATAAGGCGTTTATTACTTTGTGTTGTGTGCAAACAAAAGATATAATATGTATCCAGAAGTGTAGATAAGGGGCGTATATCATATACCTTATTCCTAATTCAACCTCTTAGCCATTTTTAGTAACGAATCATGACACAGTGTGGGATTATAGGAGAACCTACATATATTGGATCTTACCTTCGTCATTTTGGACATTAAACAAGATTTGTTCATCACGAAATAATATGGAAAAGGCACAGCCTCAAAACAAGTACAGAACACGACAATATATTACAACTATGCAATAGAACAAACATACATGTATTTAAAACGTTACCTTCATTTACTATTACAAATCAGGAGAGAGTTCATCCATGTCATTAGTTGGATTTAATTACAGCTTTAATCCTATGACAAGGGCCTTTTGTTTAATCCATGCTTGATCCTGAAGCATTCATGTCTGTAGACAGTCACATACATTCATTAATGTGAGCAAAAACATTGAAAAGATATATAAATAATTTATTTATTTATTTATTGGGGTTTTACGCCGCTTTCAGTTATATCACGGCGACAGTTCACTTATTCATGATCCCTGGGTAAACAAACCAGTACTATAGGCTAGAAAATGTGCCTTGCCCAAGGGCACTCCACCATGACCGTAGTGCCGCGACTGGGGATCCCCGACGCTAACCACTCGACCACAGCGGATTCCGCTATGTAAATAAAGGTTTAATTACTGAAAAATGTTGAAAACATTTTGTCTCAATGTTTTAAAAAGTCATCTGCTGCAGATATATCAGAAAGGGTCGGAATGTGGGAAATGGTTAATGTATACAATAAAGAAGTAATTGCCAATCAAAGATTATATAATTTTCTGCCTTGATTCATATACTGTATTTAATGTTGTGAACACATTAGTGTTATTTAGAAGTTTGCTGAGGTTGTTAGCCATTATGATCTTAATATATTAATTATGCCCAGCTCTTGCCAGATGGGGGCCACCTCTGAAAGTGCCAAACTTTGAATTTGAAAACAGGCCAAAATTGTCCAAAATGTTGACCAAAGCGTATTTTAATTTCAAAATAAGACTTAATTGCAAAATATCAAAATTTGAAAGTTAACATAAATATTATACAAAAAAATACTTACATTGAAAATGAAAGAAAATGATAACATATAGCCTTTCTGTATTTATTTATAGCTTCAAATAAAAAAAAAAGATTAACAGCACAACTATAAATTTGCTCTTATAATAAATTACATATACAATAAATGTTCTCATGCTTTGATGTTTAGCCTCATATGGTTTCAAAACATCTTGATAAAGTTAGATATCTGGGAAATTTGAAGTTAATTCTTGAAATGAATAAAACAAAATCCAATTATGTTAATGCATTTGGGTCAGGACATGTATGTTACAGTCAATACATAAGAAGCAGTGTCGAATATTGGAGCTACCTTATCTCACAAATAAAACTGTATACAAACACTCTCTAAACAAGGAGTCTTCTTTCTTGGTACTGATATTTGTATTGTTAGGATGCAGCTTGCCAAGTGTGAATGTAAATAGTAAATACGTCAGCTTGTGATATAGCTTAAATACTGTTCATGTTTCGAGATGTGGTTTTATTTGAGTCAAATGTCTTATATGTACAGGCTGTTGATTTAAAATAATCACTGTCTGATATTGAACTAATAATCAAGTGGCCCAGCATAAATATGATAGTTTTAATGATCTGATCATACGTATGCACATGCTAGTCTGAATGTACACTACTGTCATCCTATGTAACTATAGGAGATTTATTTGTTACATAGACTTCAACAATGGTAGCAATGCCTTTCCCTTCTCGTTCAGGATTGTAGGTTTAAGCATTATGACAGACTTAGGATAACTGGACCAACTGTTTAACTGAAAATATGTTGATGATTGCGCATTTACACACAATGCAACGGAAATAAATTTATAGTAACATTTTAAATATAAGACAAGTTAACCCCTATCCTAAACAGTCCGAATGCTTATTTAACATTGGGATTACTTTGATAACTCAAATAAATAGCCTGGTCAATGACACTAAGCTCATAAAAAGGTACAAGTAATAAATTATGTAAACTGAAATAAATATCTTGATATGGATATGAAAAAGGGAAAGTTAAACAAGTCACATTTAATTAATATCAGCTATTCATTACTATTGAAGTAAAACTTGGATACTGCAAAAGCTTTTAATACTTTCCCACATACAACAATTCTTTCGGAGACGACTTTCAAAACATGTAGACAAAAAGTATAATAATCAAATAGTGTTTAACATTGCCCATTTGGTCCTTTTGTCACCATGTTTTTTTTTTTAGCTCACCAGAGCACGAAGTGTTCAAGGTGAGTTATTGTGATTGCCTTTTGTCCAGCGTCCGTCGTTTTTCGTTCGTTGTCAACATTTGCTTGTTAACACTCTAGAGGTAACATTTTGCATTCAATCATCATGAAAGTTTATCAGAACCTACATCTCCATCACATCTAGGCCAAGTTCCAAACTGGGGTCAAAAGCTAGGTCACTAGATTAAATTAAATGAAAATCTTGTTAACACTTTGGAAGCCGCATTTTAAACTTGAGCATGTTGAAACTTTGTCATAATGTTTGTCTTAGTGATATCTAGGTCAAGTTCGAATATAGGTCATGGTGGGTCAAAAACTAGGTCACTAGACCAAATCGAAGGAAAATATTGTCTACACTCTAGCGGTCGCAATCTTTGGATCAGAAACTAGGTCACTAGGCCAAATTGAAGGGAAATCTTGTTAACACTGTAGAAGCCGCACTTTTGCTACAGCAGCTTAAAATTCGGTCAGAATGTTTATCTTAATGATATCTAGGCCAAGTTCGAATATGGTTATACCGGGGTCAAAAACTAGGTCACTAGGCCAAATTGAAGAAAAATCTTATTAACACTCTGAATGGTGCATTTTTAACTTGAGCATGTTGACATTTTATCCGAATGGTTGTCTTAATGATATGTAGGTAAAGTTCGAACATGGGTCTCGTCGGTTCCAAAAGTAGGTCACTAGGTCAAATTGAAGGACAATCTTGTTAACACTCTAGACGCCGCGATTCTTGTTTCGGCAGCTTGAAACTTTATCAGAATGGTCTAATTGATATGTAGGTAAAGTTCGAGCATGGGTCATGTCGAATCAAAAAGTAGGTCACTAGGCCAAGTTGAAGGGAAATCTTGTTAACACTCTGGATGCTGCATTTTTAATTTAAGCATGTTGAAAATTTATCAGAATGTTTGTCTTGATGATATGTAGGCTACGTATATTCGTCATGTATGTTAAAACGTAGGTCACAAGACCATATTGAAGAACAATCTTGTTAACACTCTGGAAGCCGAATATTTGTCTTCATGATATCTAGGCTACGTTTGAATATGGGTCAGGTCAGGTCAAAAACTAGGTCACTAGGCCAAATTGTAGAACAATCTTGTTAACACTATAGAGATCGCATTTTTGATTTGAGCAGCTTCAAATGTTGTCAGAAAGGTTGTCTTGATGATATTGCCATTGGCGCTGAAAGAGATAGGTCTTAAATAGCCCATTCTCAGGTGAGCGATCCAGGTCCTCATGGCCCTCTTGTTTAAAGTTGTCTGATGCAGATGCTTCAAAATGTGTCCAAAAGTGCGAAGGAGTTTAACCATTTCCATGATGGGAAACATTTCTCATATATCAGCTGCAGAAAAAACGTTTTAAAACATTGCATGAAGATCAGAAATTGCTTGTGAAAAAAACAATTTCTTGGCATCCCTAGTTTTCAAATTTTATTTTAAAATCATAATTATGATGATCTAGATTTAACATTCTTTTAATTTGGAAAATTTCATGATGGAACAATTCATCTGTCAATGAATTACAACTGCAAATTAAGTTTGAATGCTGAAAGGAAAGATAAAGTCAAAACCTAAGAGCATGGTAGTCTAAATAGTAGTTTCCTTGCATTTTCAATTACACAGCAATAAAAGACCAACCGTATGAAATGCAGATTCCAGATCACATCTTAAAAACTTTGCTTACACTAAACTTTGTATCAGAATCGAATAATGGAAAAGTAATTACAGAGGGGTAAAATATTACATTCAGTCATAATAATGGTACAGTGATTACAGAGGGGTAACATATTACCTTCAGTCATAATAATGGTACAGTGATTACAGAGGGGTAACATATTACCTTCAGTCATAATAATGGTACAGTAATTACAGAGGGGTAACATATTACCTTCAATCATACTAATGGTATATTGATTACAGAGGGGTAAAATATTACCTTAAGTCATAATAATGGTACAGTGATTACAAAGGAGTAAAATATTACCTTCAGTCATAATAATGGTACAGTGATTACAGAGGGGTAAAATATTACATTCAGTCATAATAATGGTACAGTGATTACAAAGGGGTAAAATAATACATTCAGTCATAATAATGGTACAGTGATTACAAAGGGGTAAAATATTACCTTCAGTCATAATAATGGTACAGTGATTACAAAGGGGTGAAATATTACCTTCAGTCATAATAATGGTACAGTGATTACAGAGGGGTAACATATTACCTTAAGTCATAATAATGGTATAGTGATTACAGAGGGGGTAAAATATTACCTTCAGACATAATAATGGTACAGTGATAACAGAGGGGTAACATATTACCTTCAGTCATAATAATGGTACAGTAATTACAGAGTGGTAAAAAATTACCTTCAGTCATAATAATGGTATAGTGATTACAGAGGGGTAACATATTACCTTCACTTATAATAATGGTACAGTGATTACAGAGGGTTAACATATTACCTTCAGTTATAATAATGGTACAGTGATTACAGAGGGTTAACATATTACCTTCTGTCATAATAATGGTACATTGATTACAGAGGGGTAACATATTACCTTCTATCATAATAATGATACAGTGGTTACAGAGGGGTAAAATATTACATTCAGTCATAATAATGGTACAGTGATTACAGAGGGGTAACATATTACCTTCAGTCATAATAACGGTACAGTGATTACAGAGGGGTAAAACATTACCTTCAGTCATAATAATGGTACAGTGATTACAAAGGGGTAATATATTACCTTATGTCATAATAATGGTACAGTGATTACAGAGGGGTAAAATATTACCTTCAGTAATAATAATGGTACACTGATTACAAAGGGGTAAATTATTACCTTCAGTCATAATAATAGTACAGTGAAAACAGAGGGGTAACATATTACCTTCAGTCATAATAATGGAACAGTAATTACAGAGGGGTAAAAAATTACCTTCAGTCATAATAATGGTACAGTGATTACAGAGGGGTAAAATATTACCTTCAGTCATAATAATGGTACAATAATTACAGAGGTGTTAAATATTTCCTTCAGACATTTATATGTTAGAGACATTAATTGTAACTAAATGGTTTAAAAGAGGCTAAAAATAATTTAGGAAGATCTAATGATATGAAATGAACCCAATTGCCGTAGATGTATAATTGAATATGTATTGTACTTCAGCATTTAATGTGTTATTACTTATTGCTCGAGTGAAGAAAAAATTTGGTTACTTTATAGCAAAATATTCTTTTATCCTTTTCCACCATGAAGACACATCTGCAGCATAATGACTTTTAGGAAACGTTTAAGCTAAAGGAGAAATTGCTCACAAAGAAATACACATCAATTCAATAGTTGTATCTTAATTTAGAGAAATTTTCCAAAAGTTTTGCCTGATTGCTTTCAAATTGTCTGGTGCAGATTTGTTGCTAACCCTATCCCACATACAACAATTTGCAGCAGACGACTTTGAAAACATATTGACTAACATATGAAATATTTCTACAATTAATAGTTTAATTATTTAATACAGTTTAAACTATTGTGGCAAAGGTAGAAATTGCTCATTGTGAGCAATTTCTTCCTTTGACACATTGTTTTCAAAAATCATCTGCTTCAGAGGCGTCAGTAAGCGTTGATTTGTAGGAAAGGGTTAAATAGTTATTTCTATATATTCACAAATCGATATAATGCGGTTAAGTATCGGTCATATTATCCGCTAGTTTTACTTTAGATGTTTTCAACCCGGAAGAATGCTAGACAGCAAAATGTGAGGTAATGGGTTCAGTAGTAGCACAAAATAAATTTGTAATTGGTAATTAACTGCTTCAGATTGACACTGTGTCCATATAAAAATGTTATGCGAAGGTCCACAATTGTAACAGTACTGTGTGGACACCTAAACCTAAGTACCTCATGTGTACACTTGCACATTTGAAATAACATTCCTAGACATACATGTGTATGTGCCGTTTTAGTTTTATATATTCAAATATTGATAAAACTCATTAAGAAAACTGCTCCCACATACAACCAATTTGCTATTGAGGAAAACAATATAAAATCAAAGCACCGCAGACACAGTAGTGGCGATTGTGTAGAAAATTTGGCAATGTGACAAAAGGTATCTCGGTGTTGGCCTTGCGATTTTTAGCAAGGGGCTCATGGATGATCTCTGTAATATTTTCTAAAAATGAATGAATGAATGAGTTGCTAGCTAATACCGCAATAGTTCTTGACTAACAATCAACTTGTTGGCATATCAGCCGGACAATGGATTTGATTCGACCTCACTTACTCAAAAGAAAGAACTCGAAAGAAATTTTATATTAAAATATATGAATTACGTGATTAAAAATAAAAATGTATTTCTACGCTGTCAACATGACTTGATCACGCGCAACGTGCATGGACAAATTAAAGCAGTATGTGCATACTTTCGTCAGGTGTCATTCACACACTGAACAAATTAAAGAAGTATTTGCATAGTTTCCGCAGGTGTAATTATGATTGCGATTTCAAAATTGAACTTGAATTGATGACTTTACATTTGAAAGGGGAGAGTGTTGTGAATATTGTCTTAACTAATTAACTCGTGAATGAACGTGTATCCACTCAAAGCCTCGCCTTTTAGTGTAACATATTTCTATATAACCCATGTATTCCATGTTAATCTTTGTAGTATTAAATTTTCTGCTAAGCTATATGGTTGTTCCTTCATTTAATATTGTACACATACACAACAAATTGGCAACAATGTTGGAATTTGAACCGCTATAAATGATAATGAGTATGTTAATTGAGGTCATCGTGGACATTGGAACTTAATGGCTAATCACAATCGGAACAAATTAAAGCAGTATATGCATACGTTCATCAGGTGTATTATGATTGCGATTTCAAATTTTAATTTTAATTGATGACTTTACATTTGAAGGGGGAAAGTGTTGTGTATATTATCTTAACAAATGAACTCATGAACGAAAGTGTATCCATTCAAAGCGACGCATCTTAGTGTAACATATTAGTTCTATATAACAACTGCATTTCATGTTGATATTTTTAGTGGTAAATATTCTACTAAGCTATTCAGCTGTTCCTTCATTTAATGTTGTACACATACACAAAATGGCCCGTATATTTTTAATTTCAAAATTCATTTGCAACGTGGTGCAAAATTGCTAGGATGGTATAAATATCAATAGAAATTGTGTATCATGAAAAACACTACAGAGTAAAAAGTACCACCGACCGATCTATAAGTACCTTCAGATCAACAACTTCTACAACCTGCTCATTGAATATTCACACTTTTTGAGAATTTGAAAGAATTAAAAACAGTGCATGTATTTGTTCACCTATGTTATGGAAAAATAACATGTTCAGTTGTTTTGAGGCAGCTGTGACTGTGACTGTATAAAGCCATGCTAGACTGACCCCCTACAATTTAGATTATTTTGTATTAACGTAATTTACTGTAAAATAATCTCCAGACATGGACCATTCATTATTGTTCTATTATAGCACAGTGTACATATTCATTTGCTTATAAAATGAATCATGTTTATATGAAAAGTATTAAATATATGATTTTAAACAAGGTAAAACAAATATGCCACCAGTTTTTATATTATACGTATTATGGCGAGGCGTTGTCCGGCCGTCTGTCCGTCCGTCTGTCTGTCTGTCATGCTTTCCGTCCGTCCGTCCGTCCAATTTTGCCCAGCCTACTCCTTCTACACCGTTTAAGATATTGATGCCAAACTTGGTAGAAATAATCAGAAGCACATGATATTGTGTGCGCTCAAAAAGGAGGTAACTTTTATCTATTTCCCAGAATTATGCCCCTTTTTAGACTTAAACAATGTTGTCCGGCCTACTCCTATAAGATATTGATGCCAAAAATAATCACCAGCAAATGATATTGTGTGCGCCCAAAAAAGAGGTAACTCCGTACCTATTGAAAATTTATATTTGTGTTTAGTATCATAAGACAACATCACATACCAAGTTCCATATAATTATGTGACTGTTATTTTAACAAAATTATTCCCTTTTTCCCTTTTTTAGACTTATAAAATTTCCGAACATTCATATTTCCTTAAATATCTTTTGCTTTAAAACTTAAATATTTCCACCTTTGACTTAATTTTTACAAATTTCGCCATGAAGACGGTGCCGCAGGAACTTGTGAAACCTATTACTCAGATCATAAACTAATCTGGATATCATTGAAATGCTAACTCTGCTTAAATACTGAACAGGATTTCAAACTGTACCATATTCATGCTTTTTGACAATATATAATACTAATTCACGGAATTTGTGACACTTCTCTGGATACTAAGGATTCAAAATCATGATCAAAACCTTTAGATATAGATACATGGATAATTAAAATAGTGTCAATTTATCAAGAAAATTGCCAAACTTTTTGTGACACAGCATTTCAACCATAATTTTACTGCTACTACATGTGACACTACAATTGTTCAGCATTTAGAATCTTCAGACTGCCCATAACCTGACCTGCATCTAAACACTAGTATATACTATCGTCTGTTAACATATTGTTAAATTGGGTCAATCTACCAAAAATGTTGTTTTGATCCTTTTCTGCACTCTAGAGGCCACATTTGTTAAGTGATGTAATGTTTTAATGCTTTAACTTTGAATGCATGCTTACACATCATACAATCAATGAGTATCTTAAAGGCATCACTCAAATCAATTTGTATTACAAATTATGACCTTTTCCTAAACTATGCCCCTTTCATGAGTATGAACTTCCTTTAGTGATAGTTCTATTTTGTGAATGCATCGAGTACTATTCATAACCCTCCCGACGGGGGTATTTTGTGGCAATTTGGTACTCTTGTTGTTTTTAGTAACCAGCAAATGTAGACACAGATTGTTTATTTTTTGCTTTGATATTTTAATTGAAATTTCAATATAGTTTTCATTGTTATGCAGCGTTCTTTTGATTCTGATATAGCATGCATTGTGAGTAATGCATCAATGAGTGTGTAAACTATGCAAAGACCTCTGTGAAATACCGCCAGTCGAATAAAGGTTTTTGCGATAGATCCCCATTTTGTGTATACAATACTGTGCATTCAATTCAAATATTTAATTAACGGACATAACAAGGTCTTCTTGTGAAGTGTATGTGATGACAACAATTGATCGGTAAATCCTTGTCCTAATATTCCGTGATCTGCACTTAGCCCCTTACTGGCAGCACTTTGAGTGCTTTGATAACTAGAAGTATTCTCTGTTTAAGAAAAAAATAAAGTGTGAACACTCTAGAAGCTGCATGATTTACTGTAGAAAAAAGAAAGTTTGCCAGAATATTTGTCTTGGTATTATTTAAGCTCAGTTTTTTTTATGGGTCATGGTGTGTTCAAAACTAGATCATACCAAATTTAAGAAAAATCTACTTGTCACTCGAGAGACCACAGTTTTAGCTAAAAGAATTACGAAACTTTGTTAGAATGTTTCTCTGGATACATTTAAGCTAAATTTATTGGGTCTTTATGTGTTCACTACAAGGTCGCTCGGCCATATTTAAGAACAAATATTGAGTACACTTTATACACCAGATTTTCGAATTAAGCATGTTAAAACTTTGTCTGAATATTTGTCTTGGTAATATTTGTTTTAAATAGGCCGAGTGGTTAGCGTCGGGGATTTGGAACTTAGCGTCCAAAGTTTAATCCTCAATCACAGCTGTCATGGTTGAGTGCCCATGGACAAGGCACATTTCCAAACCCAGAGTATTAACCCAGGGATCACGAATAAGTAAACTGTCCCTCGTGATGCAACATAAATAATGTTGAAATTGGTGTAAAACAGTAAAAGGAAGTCTATCAAAAACTAGGTTACTATACAAAATTGAAGAAATTAAAGAAATTTCTTGTTGACTCTCACGTAGCTGCACATGAAACAAATTGGTCCAGTTGTAGAGCGTCGGCCCCTTGTACCAACGGTACCAGGTTCGAATCGCGTGATGCGCAGGTTCTGTCATTTGTACTTTTTCAAACACCGGTGCAAGCACTGGTTAAGTCTCGACGCAGCAGACATCGACCGTAATAAAAAGAAATAAGCAGCTGGTTTTACTTGATTGTCATATTACTTCTTTACAAGTTCAACTTTTGTCACAATGTTTTCAACTCTTGTCAATTATCATACTTTCATTTACCGAGGAGATTTCCCATATGTTTGCCAAGATGCTTTCACAATTGTCTGTTTCAGAATTGTTGTATGTTGAAAAGGGTTAAGAGGGCACAAGTATTAGTTACTCTTGCCGATGATTTCCATGTAACATGACTGGGTTTTTTCTAACAAGGGCCGTCGAATTATTTTGTAGAAAGGTCCAAAGTTGAACCGAAAGATGTGGGTTAATTTAAATGATTAATATGTCGTTCTTGTCAACGGTCTGTTATATTCATGGTTCTGTTGATGGCATTCTTTTGTATTGATATAATACCTGTTACTTACGAAATATAAGAATACAAACAATGATTATACAAGGTTTCCTTGGTATGTGTTATAACTTTTTAACCTTTACATGACATAAAACACAAAGTTGCAGAGTTTGATACCCTTTTCTTCTTTTTGGTTTGGAGTTTGGATCTGAGGTTTATTTCGTTTCCTGTCATTTAAAATGACCCGTACAAATCCATGTTAAGTGCATACCGTAAACACATGCATGATTACGAACAGTAACAGTGGAGCCGCAATAACTCGAACATGCGAATATTCGTAAATATCGCTTATCTCAAACCAATACGGGAATGAATGTATATTGTTTTATGCCGCATCGACAGCTAAGGTCATTTAGCGCGCAACTAAATTTAATTATTCATGATCCCTGGGTAAACAAACCAGTACTAGGCTAGAAAATGTGCCTTGCCCAAGGGCACTCCACCATGACCGTAGTGCCGCGACTGGGGATCGAACCCGGGACACCCGGTTTCGAAATCCCCGACGCTAACCACTCGACCACAGCGGATTCCTAAATACGGGAAAGGCAATGTGTTTTGAAAATAACGTAGTAGCAGTCATAATTGAATATACAATCAACCAGAACTGCCTGTGTGCTGTTTTCTTGACATGTTTTTCTTTATCAGACACCTGTTTTTAACAATAAGACTGAAGTATAAATTAATAACGAGGCAGATACAGATTAAATAAGTGGAGCATTAAAACGTCGATAACTCGAAGTAATTTATGGATCCATTGCGAAGTCGAGTTATCGAGAGTCTACTGTAATACGGTTACGATAACGGTAAAACCACTTTGGCCGCCAAGTAAACAAAGGTACCGAATAACGAAAAGTAGAAAAATAACTCAATATATGACTTTCACATAAACGTATAACAACCCTCATTAAATGAAAGTTTAATTCTACAAATTTGAAAATGTGTATTGGAAAGATATGAAAACGAGCATGTAATTGCAAAAGTTGAAAACGTTTAATATAAGAAATTTCTCCTTTTGCCAGAATGTTCCCAAAATTGTCTACTGCAGATGCATACACAAATGCGTGTACATGAGGGAAAGGGTTAAAGCCTATTTTATTTTCAACCTGAGATAACATGTTTCAACCATTTCCTTGATACAACGAAACAAATGTTCAACACGAACGATTTTGTCATTCTCACACGACATGTTCCATGATTTACCTGCATTCTTTGGGTTAAGCGACCACGTCATCAACTCAATGTATTTCCTGAATATGTCTGTCCAGTTTGTTTTTCATATTCATATGTCAGATGTCAATTGATGTTCACAAAATAACATATAGCACATATGAGAGGTTGATATGTTATGAACGTCATGTTAGATAATAGGGTAAAGATTGAAATATTAGATAACTGCCGTTTATCCAATACAAGTATTGATTTCTTTACGCATTATATACATGTATACGCGGGTAAACTTTAGGTACGATACAACTTAATGTATTCCTGCTTTATTTCGTCCTTATGAACATTATATTTTAAACTTCTCAAACATTCCTCATCACGAATATTATACTATTCATTACTGATTAAAAACAGGTATAGATGCTTCTTAAAACAATTAGTAATACATCTACGGATACATCCATAGGATCGTTCAATCGTTCGTTCGTCCGTCCATTTGTCCGTTCATTAGTTCGTGTATGCATTCATTCGTGCAATCATTTATCAATACATGATCAAATGATAGACATATATCATTTGAAATATGCATTCATCGTGTTTTTAATTATCAAACAACATCATGAAGTGGTGTGTCTTGAAAACAAACGTGTTTGGAGGCCAAAACTCAGCTCTCAACCACGAGGTCTATCAGTCCCGAGGTCATAGGTCCGAAACCCGACTCGGTTATTAATTCTTGCCGATGATTAATACATAGTTCAAAGTATTAGAAAAACGTCACACCAACATTGAACAAATGTGAAATAAGTGACAAATTGGTATACAAATATATAAATCAAAATATGTATCCATCAAATTTAATATTTATGTTAATCAAATAAGGCCCATGAGATGTGTGTCGTCTAGTGAAATGCGTAACCTTATCTAGGAACTCGACAGAACTTGGCCCGATTTCTTGCCCCTATCCCTAACTTCCATGTACGCTGAAGGCATCAGTCTTACAAAATAGCTTATTCAAACATATTCGCTGCATCTTATATACATAGCTTACAAGAAAGATGTTTTCGAATCAGACCAGTCTAAAATAGCTAAAAAGATTAAGGTTTATTTATACAAGAATACAAGAGAAAGTTGATGCAACGCATCAATGTCGCCGAAAATCTATACTGCAGTTATGCATAACACTTACATTATAGTAGTTGAAACAATAAATATCTTTAAAAAAGTTAAACGGCGATCAATATGAGAAAACACAAATAAATGGAACATGCACATATTATTTGATATTTTATCTTACTTATTAGAATGACAGAAAACATTAACTTAATATGTAATATTTGGTTTATAAATGTTTTAGTTCATAGATGTACTTTGGTTTTTATATGAATGAGAGAGGAAAATAAATCTTGCCTTTGCCGGGAAGCGAACCACAGACCTTTCACTTGACAATCCAAGACAACATCCTTTACACTAGCGCGACATGACATTAATACCGTTCAAGGCCGAGAATTTATCACATTTATTAATCTGGAGATTACGCGAGGTTCCCAAGAGGTGTATTATATAACAAAGTATAAGTTTTAATTGACGATAAATAACTGAAAACTTATCATGTTTCAAAAATAATTAATATTTTGCTCTTAAATATCATATTTCATTCGTTTTCACTGATTTCTTTCACTGAAATTTATTTCTTAAGGAAAACAATTAAAGGTTAGTATGCAGAACATTTCATTTTAAATTTTCACCTCCTTAGTGCCTCTCGTAGGATCGACAACTTAACTATGAACCAATCAAAACCTTTCATTTCCTTTATTTCTTCGATATTATTCATTAAATACAACATTTGATTGGTCTACAATCTAGATCATTTGTTTAACATCTAGTTCAAAACGCACGTTAGTCAGCCGAAAAACAGTTATCAACTGAGGGCATATTGGAACATCAGGGGTGGGGTCAAATGAAAATGTATCATAACTTGCATTTTGTTGTCAACGAAGTGAATGTCCTTCATTGAAATATAATTGAAGCCTTTCTTTGTTTATGATCAATCTCCATTCTAAGGTAGGTTGATCATACACACAGCCAACTAATTATTGATCATAAACAGTAATGGAAATGAGTTATATCGCCAATCATAAGTATTAGTATGTATACAGTGCTTTCATTAAGGAATAATTATAAGATTTGTGAATTCCACATGCACTTTTCAAGATGTTTGTCAGAATATTTGAATTTTATTATTTATCAATAAAACCACAAGACAGACAATTTAGGATTTGCATGCAATATCACGTCATTTTACCTTTTCCCTATTAAAGTCAACATTGGAAACCTTTGCAGCAATCTACTTTTTTAAACAATGAGAAAAGGGTTAAATCGCTGAAGACATGAGTTTTCTCTTTTTCTCAAAATGATATTAGCTTGGCATCCTAATTATATCATACTTTGACAAATGTTAAAATGTAGTCCAATACTTATAAATTAGACCACCCTCGAAATAAAATATCAGCTAAACAGTTAAATTTCATTGAAATTGTTGTATAAATTTAAACTTAATTTCGAACATAAACTGAACCCTACAACATGTTAATTTATTGTAATTCTTTCTTTCCCTTTTCATAATGAAAATAACAAACTACTCATGTTTTAACATTATATAATGATGAGCGCCCTTGTGTCAATGGTGCATAACAATATGCAGATCACAAGCAAAATGCCTGTAGGGAATCTAATGACACATTTAAAATTGTCAAGGACGAAATAATCATGTACGAAAGACCCGATTCGTTTCTTCTTCGCATAGTTGTCGTTCTTTACACTCTCTTTATAGGCAGAGAGTGTTCATTCAAAGTAATATTTCTACCAAAACTAGTGTTATCCCAGTTTGTTCTTTTCTTCTTTTGTTTCGAACCAAATAAACATTTTAAATCACCTATAATTAACTGTTTGTAAGTGAGTGTAAAGAACGGCTCTCTGCAAAAGAGATTTATCTACGCAGTCGGTATTCACTAGTCACGTGATCAACAGTTTTAGCTTAGAAACAGTTCATATTTTAGATATACATGGATAAACATTATTAAATGCATTCTTCACAAATCAAAATATCTTTTTGAACATGAAATTAGCATTCAGTAAGTTAACATTGATATTAAAAGGAGAATTCGACGTGATTTTATCTCGATATTGACACATAACAGTCTGCTGCAAGTCTAATAGAGACTGTTATGTCTTCGTTAATAAATGTAAAAAATATAAATGCGAGTCAAAATAAAGAAACTGCAAATATTTAAAACATCGGAATATTAATCATCATCAATTACAAATCCAACACCATCAATATCATAATCAATTACACCACCACCAACATCATCAATTACATTTACAACGTCATCATATCATCATCAATTACACTACCAACATCATCATCGACTACCTACGAACATCATCATCGACTACCTACCAACATCATCATATCATCATCAATTACACCACCAGCATCATCATCAATCACACTACCAACATCATCATCATATCACCACCGACATCATCATCAAATACATCACAAATATCATCATCAATTAAACAACCAACATCACCATCAATTACACCACATACATCATCATATCATCATCAATTACACCACCAACATCATCATATCATCATCAATTACACCAACATCATCATAGTATCATCAATTACACCACTAACGTCATAATATCATCATCAAATACTCTACGAACGTCATCATATCATCATCAATTACACCACCCATATCATCATCAATTACACTACTAACATCATCATAAATCACACCACCAACATCATCATCAATTACACTACCAACATCATCAATTACCCCAACAACATCATCATCAATTACACCAGCAGCATCATCATCAATAACACTATCAATATCATCAATTACACCACCAGCATCATCATCAATTACACCACCACCATCATCATATCATCATCAATTACACCACTAACATCATCATATTGTCAATGATTACACCACCAACATAATCATATCATCATCAATTACATCACCAACATCATCATCAATCACACCACTAACATCATCATATTATCATCAATTACACCACCAACATCATCATATTATCATCAATTCCACCACCAACATAATTATAGCATCATCAATTACATCACCAACATCATCATCAATTACACCACCAACGTCATCATATCATCATCAATTACACCACCAACGTCATCATATCATCATCAATTACACCACCAACGTCATCATATCATCATCAGTTACACCACCAACGTCATCCTAGCATGATCAATTATCAATTACACCACCAGCAGCATCATCAATCACACCATCAACATTTTAGGTTATTGACCCTGTACTGTGAAATCATCGTTGGACCGAGTTTTTGGGCTGACGCTGCCGAGCTTGCGAGGCTACGTTCGACAAAAAACGAGGTCCAACGATGATTTCACAGTACATGGTCAATAACCTTTGTATTGTATACTTCCATATTGTAAACTATTTGCTTTACGTTGTGGATTTTCTTTTACTATCTAGAATTGATAAATCTGCATCCGAATTAGAAACAAACTGTTTGTTTACATAAATAGTTTTTTTTTGGCAAATGCCGTTTGAATTATCATGGTGACGTCATTGTTTTTAATGACGTCATGCACATGCATGATCAACATTTTAGACGCGCGTGCCATGTAACAGTATACTGTCATCCGGTCAAAAACGTACTTTTGGCATGAGAAAGTAAGAAATTGTCCATGAAATTGTATATGAGAATCTAACATTACAAAGTCACGTGAGGTATAATAATGATATTTAGGTCAGCTTTGTTTGTTTACATAAACAAAAATAGTCCCTAGCATACTTATTATGCGGTAAGATCGCACGTCCTTATCTACGGTCATGATCGTTCCTTGACAGCGGCCATAATCGAAAAATCATGGCCACTTTCCTCAATGCAAAGTGAACGGGACAATATGAAAGTATGCAATAACATCATATCATCAATTAAACCGCCAGCATCATCATATCATCATCAATTACACCACCAAATCATCATATCATCATCACTCGAACCACCAGCATCATCATCAATCACACCCCAAACACCATCAATCACACCACAAACATCATCAATTACCTAAACAACATCAACATCAACTCTACTACCAACACCATCAATTACACCACCAACATCATCAAATACACCTCCAACATCATCATAGTATCATCAATTACGCCACCAACATCATCATATCATCAACAATCACACCACATATATCAGCATATTGTCATCAATTACACCACCAACATCATCAATTACACCACCAACATCATCATATCATCATCAATTACACCACCATCATAATCATATCATCATCAATTACACCACCAACATCATCAAATCATCACCAATTACACCACCAACATCATCATTATTACATTATCAAGTATACCACCAACGTCATCATAAGATCATCAATGACACCACCAACGTCATCATATCATCATCAATGACACCACCAACATCATCATATAATCAATAATTAAACCACCAACATCATCATATCATCATCAATGACACCACCAACGTCATCATATCATCATCATTAAACCATCAACGTCATCATATCATCATCAATTCAACCATCAACGTCATCATATCATCATTAATGACACCACCAACATCATCATATCATCATCAATTAAACCACCAACGTCATAATCATCATCAATGACACAACCAAATGCATTATTAAAAGGAAATTATACTACTTCTTAAAGTAATCTAGATTTATTATCGCATCGAAAATATATAGTAGGTATATTTGACGCGTGCACTTTGATAAGGTTTTAATTTGATAGTAATATTTTGTATTTAAACAGAGTCGTTAAATTTCATTACAGACTCAACAAACAATGGCTGAAGCTAATGCTGGAAACACAAATATGTCCGACGAAGACCCCACAAGGATGTGTGATCCTTGTAAGTTCCGAGGAGTAAACACACAAGCACAGACATTCTGTAAAGTCTGTTCAGAATATCTATGCGATGTGTGTGAAGAATTCCATCAAAGTTTAAGAGCTACACGGGATCACGAGCTGAAACCATTCGACCTGTCTAAGAGGAGGTCGATTAAACAGAATGCACTGATCGCTTCCGTCATGAAATGCACAAACCATGAAACAGAAAACTTAACAATGTTCTGTTTAAGTCATGATGCAGCCATATGCGACCGGTGCAATAGAACAACACACAGACGATGTAAAGTTAAGGCGGTGAATGAAATTGCGCAAGAAGCACAGACACAGAATGACATTGCATTATTTTTAGAGAAGACCAGATCCTTATCGTCAGATATGAAAGAAATAAAGGATTTAAGGGAAAACAATAATATACAGATACAAATAAGTTGCAGAAAATCTATACAGGAAGTTATTGAATTGAAATTGGAAGTCATTACATGGATTGAGAAATTAGCGAAGGATATGGAAGACACTATTACCGATATAGAAAAGAAACTAATGGCTGATGCCGAAAATGATATTAAGCTATCAGACGAACTGAGCGAAGAGATACAAGAAATGATTATTTCATTTGACTGTCTTGGGAATGCAAATGCAGATGCCATGTTTGTTCTTATGACGAAAAAGAAACACAAACTAGACGAAGTGAAAGAAGCAACAGACGATATAATGAAGGAAATACAACCAAGCAAATTAGAATTTCACAAGTCCGACCAACTCGTCAACTTAATGTCCGATATAACCTCAATTGGTACATTCAAAATAAATGATCCAATATCGTCGGATGATTCTCGAATCTGTTTCCAGCAAATAGCGTCTGTGACAAGAAGAGACATTGATATTGGTTACACTAGGGGTGTCACGGGATGCGCGTTCATGCCTGACGGGCGATTAGTTGTTTGTGAAGGTTACGGGGACTGTTCGGTCAAAGTATTTTCACAAGATTTCACAATGGAATTCGAGATGAAAGTCAACCGTGTTTGGGATGTGGCGGTTGTATCAGAGAACCAGGTCATTGTGACTCAAAGACAAGACAATTGCCTTCAATTCTTGAATATTTCCGGGGCCATTGCAAAGGGGAAAACAATTCCAGTCGGGAAGAAGTGTTTTGGTGTTGACTATAAAACTGATAGAATATACGTCACTTGTCATGATAAAACAGGACAAAAGGGAATGGTTAAGATACTGACAATG
>JASEVX010000559.1:0-88461 GCA_031761405.1 Serripes groenlandicus
AGTGTAGATTCAGACCATACAGCGCGAAAAAGCAGACTGACTTGACTCTAGATTTTTCACAAAGCAACTTATGTGAGATTCGCTCTGCTCAAATACATGTTAACTTAAAAATGAGGCAAGCCATTTGAAAAACGATCTTTTCTAATTTCAATCCAACAAAGATTAAGATCAGGCTGCAGTCTGATCACGATTTTTCATAATCGATATAAAATCGTCTTTTCATTCCTAAAGCCTCTTGAGAAGCGCTCTGACCAACAATTGAATTTAAAAATAGACTTAGAAGTTTATTTCAATTACTCTCACAATCTCCGAAGGTCGGTTTTCGTGAGGCTTAACCTATATTCGTGTTAAGTGATTATGAAATCGTATACCGAACATTAGATAATATGGTGTTTTCGCCGCGTTCAAAAATGTTCTAATCATATCAAAACGAGTCATCCGCTCAATGTGTCCCACTCAAGATTCAGGACTGTAGCTTGAAGGTAAAGGTTTCAATTTGAGTCAAAAGTTCATTGTTAGGTAAATTTGCCTTGTCCGGTTTACAACTTCTACATGCATTAATTAAACAATAAAATGAATTGAACTTTTTCGAGCATTATGAAGAATGTGTGTCACGAGTAAGTAAACAAGAATGACAACATTTTTGTCATAACGTACTTTGGTTGTCATGAAAACCGGTACCTAACAATTAATACAGACACATTGTGGGTATTCTCCTTCTCGTTTGTTCAATGTTTCCGATACTTTAGAAAATCGGCGTTCATGTTTAGTGCAGATCACTTTGTTTTGTTAGCTTAAGCATCTATAAGGCAAATGTTTAAGCTTTAAAAACATATGTGGTTCAAAATGATTACATGATACATATGTGTTAAAGTTCCGACATTCGACGAAGGACAGTGTCGTTTTAGCTAGAACACAAATAATTGAAGTTACATCTATACAATAGTACAACTGCTTACGTACGTCATACCAGTGTCAATTAAATACATTTCTTGTAAAACTTCTAGAAACAAAGTCTAGCAACAAATACATACTTTAATCCGTTTCAGTTTCAATAGAGCGCAGGAAAATAAACTGAAAATCACATAACTATGTCGAAGCTATGACGTACGTTGGGAAGTTCCATCAACTTTCGAGCGATATAGATGGTTTCCATAACTTGTTAAAATCAATTAACTCTACATAGCAATGCATGTTGTGGAAACCATGCATCTATATCGCTTGGAAGTTGACGGAGCTTCCCAATTAGTCCATCATACCAAAGATATCCATATTCACTTGACATAACTATTGCACATTAATCTAAACACCGATGGCCGAGCTCGGTGTTCAGGTCGGCGTTCAGATTTCTACATTAATTCGAACACTGATAGCCGAGCTCGGTGTTCCAGGTCGGCGTTCAGATTGCTATATCTGCTCGAACACCGATGGCCTAGCTCGGTGTTGCAGGTCGGCGTTCAGATTGCTACATAAATTCGAACACCGATTACCGAGCTCGGTGTTCCAGGTCGGCGTTCAGATTTCTACATTTATCTAAACACCGATGGCCGAGCTGGGTGTTCCAGGTCGATGTTCAGGTTGCTATATCAATTCGAACACCGATGGCCGAGCTCGGTGTTGCAGGTCGGGGTTCCGGATTTTGTCACGGGAGTGGAACACTGATGGCCGAGCTCGGTATTCCAGGTCGGCGTTCAGATTCATACATTAATTCGAACACCGATGGCCGAGTTCGGTATTCCACGTCGGCGTTCAGATGCATACATAAATTCGAACACCGATGGCCGAGCTCGGTGTTCCAGGTCGGCGTTCAGATTCCTACATGAATTCGAACAGCGATGGCCGAGCTGGGTGTTACAGGTCGGCGTTCAAAGTTGCTACATAAATACGAACACCGATGACCAAGCTCGGTGATCCAGGTCGGCGTTCAGATTGCTATATAACTTCGAACACCGATGACCGAGCTCGGTGTTGCAGGTCGGCGTTCCGGATTTTGTCACGGGAGTGGAACGCCGTCTCGGGAGTGGAACACCGATGGCAGAGCTCGGTATTCCAGGTCGGCGTTCAGATTTCTACATTAATCCGAACACCGATGGCAGAGCTCGGTATTTCAGGTCGGCGTTCAGACTTCATTAATCCGAACACCGATGGCCGAGCTCGGTGTTCAGGTCGGCGTTCAGATTCCTACATTAATCCGAACACCGATGGCCGAGCTCGCTGTTCCAGGTCGGCGTTCAGATTGCTACATAACTTCGAACACCGATGACCGAGCTCGGTGTTGCAGGTCGTCGTTCCGGATTTTGTCACGGGAGTGGAACGCTGTCACGGGAGTGGAACACTGATGGCCGAGCTCGGTATTCCAGGTCGGCGTTCAGATTTCTTCATTAATCCGAACACCGATGGCAGAGCTCGGTATTTCAGGTCGGCGTTCAGACTTCATTAATCCGAACACCGATGGCCGAGCTCGGCGTTCAGATATCTACATTAATTCGAACACCGATGGCCGAGCTCGGTGTTCCAGGTCGGCGTTCAGATTGCTATATCAACTCGAACACCGATGGCCGAGCTCGGTGTTGCAGGTCGGCGTTCCGCATTTTGTCACGGGAGTGGAACGCTGTCACGGGAATGGAACACCGATGGCCGAGCTCAGTATTCCAGGTCGGCGTTCAGATATCTTCAATAATCCGAACACCGATGGCCGAGCTCGGTGTTCCAGGTCGGCGTTACGGGTATGTCACGGGAGTTGAACGCCGATGGCCGAGCTCGGTATTCCAGGTCGGTGTTCAGATGCATACATAAATTCGAACACCGATGGCCGAGCTCGGGGTTCCAGGTCGGCGTTCAGATTCCTACATAACTTCGAACACCGATGACCTAGCTCGGTGTTGCAGGTCGGCGTTCCGGATTTTGTCACGAGAGTGGAACGCTGTCACGGGAGTGGAACACTGATGGCCGAGCTCGGTATTCCAGGTCGGCGTTCAGATTTCTTCATTAATCCGAACACCGATGGCAGAGCTCGGTATTTCAGGTCGGCGTTCAGATTTCTTCATTAATCCGAACACCGATGGCCGAGCTCGGTTTTCAGGTCGGCGTTCAGATATCTACATTAATTCGAACACCGATGGCCGAGCTCGGTGTTCCAGGTCGGCGTTCAGATTGCTATATCAACTCGAACACCGATGGCCGAGCTCGGTGTTGAAGGTCGGCGTTCCGGATTTTGTCACGGGAGTGGAACGCTGTCACGGGAATGGAACACCGATGGCCGAGCTCAGTATTCCAGGTCGGCGTTCAGATTTCTACAATAATCCGAACACCGATGGCCGAGCTCGGTGTTCCAGGTTGGCGTTACGGGTCTGTCACGGGAGTTGAACGCCGATGACCGAGCTCGGTATTGCAGGTCGGCGTTCAGATTTGTATAAATTCGAACACCGATGGCCGACCTGTGACTTTTGTCACAGGAGTGGAACGCTGATGGCCGATGACCGATGACAGAGCCAACTTCACATACATCATTTTCGAAAAATGTGTTGCATAATGTCAGCTATGGGTTAGAAGGGGGGGGGGGGGTAATTTTGTAGAACTCTCTATCCCAATAACCTATAGCTGACGTATTGCAACGCGAAAACGTGCTACAAACAACGGACCCCCCCCCCCCCCCCCCCTCCCCCAACACACACACATACACACGCAACCACACCAAATAAAATTGTAGCACATTGGTAACTTAGAATTCACCGGACATGAAGCACATGTTCTCCTTACACACACGAGAAAGTGTAGCACAGTGTATGTTTGAAAACCTGAAATATTTCCTTAAATCTGCATTTCATGAGTTTGAGATTAATTTTATGCACAATGTTGTATCAAATGCGAGCAATTTGCAATCGATACACTCGTCTACCTTTACTTTGATGAAGTGCTACATATCACGCGATGTGCGAGTCCGTGTGTTTAAGTGTGTGTTTGTAATTTGTAGCACATTGGTAACTTAGAATTCGCCGATCATGAAGCACATATTTTCCTTACACACACGAGAAAGTGTAGCACAGAGTATGTTTGAAAACCTGAAATATTTCCTTAAATCTGCATTTCATGAGTTTGAGATTAATTGTATGCACAATGTTGTATCAAAGGCCAGCAATTCGTAACCAATACACTCGTTTACCTTTACTTTGATGAAGTGCTACATATCGCGCGATGTGCGAGTCCGTGTGTATAAGTGTGTGTTTGTATTTTTGTAATATGTAGCACATTCTGCATCTTTGAATAAAAGCCGTGATAGGAACATTAATCAATAGAGCGTTTTATGTAGAACTCTTTATCACAATTACCCCCCTTCTAACCCATAGCTGACATATTGCAACGCATTTTGCGAGGTGTACGGCAAAAATCTTTTGTAGCACGGCAAACATGTGCTACAAAAAATGGAAGTGCTACATTCGTGAGTGTGTGTTGAATGGAAATAGCGAAAACGGGCTACAAACAACGGATAAACACTCCCACACACACAGACATACGAGACAGAGAGAGAGACAGACAGACACACAGACACAGACGGACATACTGACGGAAAGACAGAGAGAGAGTGAGAGATAGAAAGGGGACAGACAGACATACTGACATAAAGAGAGACAGAAACAAAGAAAGCGAGCGAATGCTAGACAAAGTAGATGTATATGTCACGATGTGGCGGTATAATCGAAAACTGACGGAACTTTTCTCAAAAAACAAAGGGCTTTGTAATCCATGAGCAGCTGTTTATGTCTCAATGTGGCGCTGAAATTGACAGCTGACGGAACATTTCCATAAACAAATGGCTTTGTAATCCATGAGCAGATGTATATGTTCCGTGTCGGAGCTTATATCTACAGATAGTAGAACTAGTTGAAGCACATGCCTTTGTTAGCAGCTGTATTTGTCTCAAAATTGCGCTAATATCGACAGCTGGGTGTGTAACAAAGCATGATGAAACAATGGAACCGTGGGACTGTAAAACATTATAAATACGGCACCATCGTAATGTTAAATAAAACTTCAACCAGGATTGTGCTGAATGCAACTGAACGAACATAAGAAAACAAGTAAGTCATTTTAGTTTGTTTTAAACATATATGATTTTAAAAGAATAACAAATGATAAAGAAAATATTAACATGTTTAAAATATTTTGAATTTGAGAGCAATCTGTTTGTTATCTGTATAAAGAAGTTAAACGTCCCAGCAGATACAATTATTTCAAATTTGGCAAAAATTCTGACCTAATGAGGTAATTATCCACTGTATTTCGCAACAGTCAAGGTGGTGTCTAAAATTGGTAGAATTCTGCCCAAATACTGTTTATGCGTTTCATGTAGAATCGCAGCAAGGTAGCATACGTTACTATACCATTCATCCCCGTGTTCGGCATTAAAACTCGAAAAGAAATGGCCTAATTCATGTATTAATGTACTGATTAAATTAAGTTCCGATTTGATATTCTTTCGAAATATTTCAATAATAGCCGTGTTAGTTTTTGTCGAAATAACAGTTTGTGCACAAGTGTCTAAACGTTCCTTTTCACTGAAATGAATTATAAGTTGATTATAAGGAGTCTGCCTTACACTGATGTGGGGTATTACAACATTTAACACTTGATATGTTAAATTTTCACATGCTACCTTAGCTACAGATCCAGAAATTCCGCAATAAACGTTCCTCTCTTTAACAGTAACTAAACTGATTGCTCCAATATTCAAAGGTAAAGTTTGAAACAAATAGGTTGTGACTGGGCGTTCTGTTTCCTCCGTGGACATCACTACTAAAACGTCTTTCACTCTAAACTGTCCAATCCCCATTTTTCTTAAACGTCTGATTGCAGTTTTCAAGGGGATTGGAATGAGATGTGTTAACATCTGCGTTAACATATATATTATTGGCAGAGGCATCTCCTTTTGTTCTTCATGAGGTGCCAACATTCTAGTGTAATCACTTGTATCTGAAATGAAATTACAGATGTGTTAAGGAGCGATCACACGTCTAAATTGTAAGAACAGCTGATTTTAAAAGCAGACGATAATATTTTGCTTTTAATACACCGAGGAATCCTCTGTGATCAAGATGAGTTGTAGCCGATAATTGATAATTGATAATTGACTTAATGTTGAAAGCGGGTTAAAACCCTAACACACAAAGGAGCATTTCGCTAAGCTTCATAATGTACAATTCTCTTTTACCTGTCCGTTTACAATAGTGGACGATTTTCTTTTGGCGCGTAGAATACACTCTCCTTTATACGGTCAATTAAATTCGTAGTAAATATTGACACTTGTCCATTCAGGACTGTTGGACTGTTTAACAAAATATGCCCCTTCTTTAACTGCATATTTAGAAAATGTTGACGTTTCTCGAGACAGTTAAATGGCAGTTAAATGGAATATGAACACTTCTTTAACTGTATATGTAGAAATAGGAATTCAATTACTTAGCACTTTATAAAGTTAGAAATGAAATATGTAAACAAAATTTAATTTTTTCTTTAGATAAAACAGACAAGGACCTACCGTTTTGTGCTCTGTTTTCCATAGTTAATTTAATCTTTCGATATTTTCACAATAGATAAACTATTTGTATTAAAAAACAATGATGTTTTTCCAGTATATAGTGGCTGCGGTATTGCCTGTCTGAACGCTGTTTGTAACGTGTGATTTTGTAGAAATGTTCCTTGGATGACCCTCTATCAGATTCCTTCAAGCCATATTGATTGGTCGAAAAACATGGCCGCCAGGGGGGGGGGGGGGCTATTTTACCTTATATGGCTATAGTGAAAACTTAAAAAAATCTTCTCCTGAAAGTGTCAGGCCGATTTTCAAATAATTTTGTAGAAATGTTCCTTAGGTGACCCTCTATCAGATTCCTTAAAACCGAAAACATGGCCGCTAGGGGGCGGGGCTATTTTGTTCAAAAGATATGAAGCGGACACGAAAGTATGGGTCAATTTTTTACTTTGAGCTGTGACATTGAACTTTGGGGAGAGACGGATGGGACAAGAGTTCTGCACGTCGTCTTGATCAGATGAAATTTGAGTGAATCTAACTGTAATATCATACAGAGCGGACACAAAGTCAAAGGTCAACTTCTTTACCTTGAACTGTGACCGTGTCCCTGGGACGAGAGAGAAATGCAAAATATCCACAGAAATATCCACAGAAATGTAATAATAACCCACATAAATTTTGAAATTTGAAACAAGTGCGAACCGATATAAGCACGTAATGGACGATCAAAATTGGTCTACATCTCTAAGTCCGATTATGCTTTTCTAAAAAGTGAATTCATGTAAAATTCATTCCCATGGTCAAAAGGAATTTTCTGCTTTCATTGGTGAATGGTACTATATTTGAAATTTACAAATTCATGTACCACCTCGATGGCTGAGTGGTCAGGGCGTCCGCTTCGGAACTTGGGGGTAATGTGTTCAATCTCCGACCGGGTCTGACCACTGACGATTATTTAACGATATGTAGTAATGACCTGGCGCTCAGGATTATGGAAATAATACAACGACTGAAAACCTGCACCAAGATAATACTACTGGTAGCACTGTTTACAACCAGGGGATCGTGGATAAATGAACTACTTCTTCAATGTAACTGAAATTCTTTTGACATGTCGTTCAACCCTACGAGATGGTTAACATGTGAATGACGATGGACGGTGACCGATCACAATAATTCACCTGTAGCACTTTGTTCTCAGGTGAAATAAACATAACAAGAGCTGCCAGAGGGGCAGCACGATCGATTATTATAAACGATTCGGATAGTAAATAAATAATAAAGTCCAACAGGGGCACATAATTCAGTCAAAATTGCATGTTAACGTAGCCTGGCTTTGACAGTATGTTGTTTGATTGATTGATTGCATGAGGGTTTAACGTCACTTTAACATTTATTTCAGTCATATCGTGACGCCCAGCTATTACAGGTGGAGGAAAGCCCCGGATGATTAATGTGCCTATATCAGGCACAGAAGGCATCCAGGTGAAACCACCGACCTACCGTATGCCAGCTGGACACTTTCCCCACATGAAAATATCCGGATCCACAAGGGCTCAAAATCACGCAGTTGGTGGCTAAGTGATTGTGAGTCTGTGACTTTAACCACTTGGCCACGGAGGCCCCGACAGTATGTTGAGCTGATCACTGTAAACATGTGTGGAAAGGTTCAAACTTATCCCGTGTTGGACATTTGAAATATTTAATTTTTGGAAATATAGGTAATGAACTTTTAACACTGCCTAGTCCAACAAGGGCACATAATTCGGTCTATGTATGATGGTGAATAAATGCGCAAAGTTGCAAAGCGATGCCTTGGTGGATATAAAACACATTTGAGTTTTGAAAAAAATGGTGGGTAAACTAACATTTGGTTAAGTCGAGCAAGGGCACACAATTCAGTCAAATTTCACATCAAAGTGGTATAACCTTAAAAACATTCGGTTCATGATGATCAACACGCTTGGCAATTTGACAAGCAATGCCTTGATGGGCATGGCAAATATTCGAGTTTAGAAGAACTGGAAAGTAAACTTTAACATTTGGCTAATCCAACAAGGGAACATAATTCAGTTAAATGCATATCAGAATAATGTGATCTTGATCGTGCATACGGTTAATAATGATGACACGTGTTCAAAGATTCAAAGCAATGCCTTGATGAAAATAGAAAATATTGAGTTTAGAAAAAATTTAAAGTAAACTTTCACATTGTGCAACGGGAACGCAAACGTTTACGCAAACGCCTGGGTGAAAGTGAATTGGATAGCCACCCTTTTTCTTCTATAAGTGGAGCTAAAAAGAATACACAAAACGTTTTGCTACTGAAATGAAGGATATATTGAATGATTATAGAATAATACAAGGCTATATTTATCGTTATAAAATATGATTATAAAATAATACAAGGCTATATTGATTGTTATAGAACAAAACAAGGCTTTATCAGTATCAAAAGAAAATCGTGAAAAGAGCAATGAAGAGTAATCAAGACGATTCAGTCATGAACAATCTTAAGATTAGCGGTTGAATTATTCCTAAATTAAGCCGTTCTAATTTCGCTTTGTTGGCACCTGCTTAACGAGTAGTGCTAATCTTTTCACTTTGACTTGCTTTAATACAAATTGGAAAGGAAAAATATAATGAAAATTACTGTTTACTAGGGTAACTCATCGTTACTTGTTCGAGTTATTGTCAAGCTTTATTAACATGACAGTAGATTGGGCCCAATCCACTGTCAGGTTAATCGTGTCATATAATCATCATTCTCTGTTGGTAATGATGTTAAATGGTGTTTACATTAACCTATTATTAAACTTGAACATTTTACTCATCAAAATTGAAAGAATATGCTGACCGTAAGTCAAAGGTGGATCCAAGTAGATTTAGATATTCTTTCAAAATCTAAATAAATCAACTTTTTATTTATCATCTGCAGATTCTTTCACTTTGATAATGTGTTCATACAAGTAAAAAGGGTGAGGACACTGATTTCTAAAGGAAAACCGCTATAAAATAGCATCCCTAATCGTTCATTCATAGTTATACTAATCAATAAAGGAAACCAATGTCTTTGTTTCCCTCATCCGGTCTAGCGCCAAGAAAAAAGTGTGTATACTTAGCGGAAATAGATGTTACGTGAAAAAATCCTTGAATAAAAATTAACGAAAGGAAAATAGAAGACATGCAAATTCACACGGACTGACTCGGGACTCAAACCCACGACCTAAAATGAAAGTTTCCTTTCAGAACTTCGTATTCCTGTCACTCTACTTACATAGACAAAATTCCGCTTAAAATAAAACAAACAAAAATTGTGGCTGAGAGTCGAACCTGTGACTCTCAGGTGCCTGCCCTAACCAATGAGTCAAACGGTTGGGCTCCGTATATAATTGAATAGGTTTGTGGAACTATAGTATAAAACAGGCTTTTTCACATTAGCTGCAGTGATCGAGAAATCATGTTAATAAATTGTCCTAGTTATGTAAATCATGAGTTCCAGGTTAATGGATTTTCATTGAATGAACAGGTATTAGTGTTTATGATACACTCGATCCGTCTTGTCTGGTGTAGGGCCCCTGTCTGTTCTGTGTGGCAATCATCTGAAAGAAACAAGAAAAAATAAAAAATAAATACAAATAGTCGGAAGATATTTGATTCTTAAGCTCCAAAACGGATATTGGAACATGTTTTGATGGTAATGAAAAAATAGATAGACCTACACAGAATGTCATGAGCGAGTAAAATACATATATCATGAAATAAATGTTTGCCCGTTCGAAAGAACGTTAGGTTGAATTTCAATTATTTTTATATAGTATGTTTATGGTAGTCTATATCTTTACTGAACACTAGAACTACTTCGCATATGAATAGTTTATTCATCTTTGCTGTTTTTATTCTAATTCGGTCTGTACCATCGGTTATTAAGGGTCCAAGACTCACAATCACCTAACTCTCTAACAAGTAATTTTCATGTACGTAAGCAAATTCTTGAGACCACTTACACATAAAAAAATAAGGAATCCACTGAAGCCACGTGGTGGTTTGTGATTAAGAATTGACTTATTGATTTAACAGTATTTCAATCATAACCTAATTATTGAGATTTCATATTAGCCAGTGTTCATAAAGTGACTACTTATCAATAAAACAAGAGGATCGAGATGACCCTAAGTCGATAACCTGAGCATGGTAGGGGAGATTCGCATTGTTTATGTAAGAAAGAAAAATAGTTTTAAACTGCCTATGTTCAATAAGTAACCTTAATATCCTGACCCTCTAAGGGCAAAATTTGATCTTCCTTAGTAAAAGTCATCTAGCTGATGTTTCACACCAAATTTGGTAACCATGAGTCTTACAATTTCTGAGAAGAAGATTTTTGAAGATAAGTACAGGAATAAGCTGTTAAACAAGTTCCCACAATATCGGGAGCCCTGTGAACCGGAGGGGCATAATTTGAACAATCTTGGTAAAGATCTAGTAGATGAGGCTACACACAAAATTTGGTAACCATGGGCTTTACAGTTTCTGAGAAGAAGATCTTTTAAGATTGTCCCTATATAAGCCTATGTAAACAAGTACCCACAAAATCGGGAGCCATGTGCAACGGAGGGGCATGTTTTGAACAGTCTTGGTAAAAGTCTACTAGATGATGCTACACACACAACTTGGTAACTGGGGGGCCTTACAATTTCTGAGAGGAAGATCTTTTAAGATTATCCCTGTTTAAGCCTATGTAAAACAAGTACCCACAATATCGGGAGCCCTATAAACCCGAGGTACATAATTTGAACAATCTTGGTAAATGTCTATTAGATGATGCTACACACAAACTTTGGTAATCATGGGCCTAACAGTTTCTGAGAAGAAGATTTTTTTAAGATTGTCTCTATATAAGCCTATGTAACACAAGTACCCACAATATCTGGAGCCCTGTGAACCATATGGGCATAATTTGAACAATATTGGTAAAGGTCGACTAGTTGATGCTCCATACCACAATTCTCAGCTCTATGCCATGCGGTTTCAGAGAAAAATATTTTTTATTTTTTTCTTGAAATTGACTCTAAGTTGCCATAGCAACCAGAAAATTGAACGGAATATAACAATTCTAACAACTTTGAAAGATCTTCACCAATGGAACATCCTGTGAAGTTTGATAAAACACGGCCTTGTAGTTTAGGAGGAGTTGCTGTTTAACCCTTTCCCTGTTCAGTAATTTTGCAAAAAGCTTCATCCACTATGGTTATTTAATTGAAAAAAATCATTTTGGTACATATAATTAATAATTTGACTTCCAATAAAAATAGTAAAGATTTTCATCTGCAGTATTTCAGTAGGCAAACAGGGCAGAACCAAGTCAGACAGCTCCTACAAAGGCGTCAAAAAGCGTAACCATGAGGGAAAGGGTTAAAGGTTAAAGTTAACGACGGACGACGTACGACGGAAGAAGAGTGATCAGAAGAGATAACCTTGAGCATTCGGCTCAGGTGATCTAAAACTTAAGCTACGTGATAGCGTTTGTGATTAAGACAGAATGTCAATCATATTACGGCGACAGTTTCATCTATTTAAATTTCCTGGATAATTACGACTTCTGCCAACTATTTTATCCTGTAACTGACTTTACAGTTGTCACGTCAGGAGTGGTATAACTGTAATATAACATTTTAATTTGTTTCAAACACTTACTTATAGGTTAGGCCTTTTTAAAAGTAAACTTCTGTTCCAGTAGCCAATTTTCTAACTCCCCAGCTCTCTCGTTTTTCACCATTAAAGCTCTCTCCCCTTGCGACGTGTCCTTCTCGTAGTTCCACCTCTCATCCTTCAGCTGCAAAAACAAACACATAAATAAACATTGCGTCGATGGTTTTTCTGTATATCAAAATGGAGAGGGAAAACAAATTACCTCAATAGAATTAGTCAAAATGGTCACTTTCATAGTGGATTTATTTAATCTTTTCTTTTCTTTTCTTTGCATAAGTAAACAAGGAATTGCTACTTAAAAAAAAATAAAAAATTATGATGAACTTTGGGAGTTAACAGATTCATAATGATGACCCTTAAATACAAATTGTATAATTTAATTTTAATCATTTTGAAATATGCATTATAGTGTATTCTTTTTAGATAACCAAACTGTTTTGTTTTGATTCTCATAACAAGTGAACAATGTACCTGCATACATAGACTGAATACTTTTCTTGTCTGACTTTAGAGCATTACCTGAGTATTCCATAGACATCGCACGTTTTTTAAAGGCACGTGCAAATATTTCAACTAAAACTGACATATTGATCATAATGAGTATTACATTAATGTATGTGCATATAATGTAATGTTTAAATACATACAGTTCAGCTGAAAGTGGAACGTGTACCATTAATTTAGTA
This sequence comes from Serripes groenlandicus, assembly GCA_031761405.1. Lineage (NCBI taxonomy): Eukaryota > Metazoa > Mollusca > Bivalvia > Cardiida > Cardiidae > Serripes > Serripes groenlandicus. The sequence continues at coordinate 12,925 of JASEVX010000559.1, forward strand.
CTTTCCCTCATACAACAATTCTGCATAAGACGACTTTGAACATATTTTGTCAAAAAATAGAAAAATTCTTTACTATTGAATGAATAACCTTTGACTAAGAGAAGAATCTTTTATGACAAAAGAAGAAAATACTTGTATTGAGCAATTCTTCATTTGACACCATGTTTTCAAAGAGCTGTCTGCTGCAGATGCTTCAGAACATCTTTATGAGGGCAAGGGTTAATTTCAGACAGCTGAAATCAGTACAGTATGTGATGTATATAAATCTGTAAACAGTACTTAAAAATGAGAAAGGAATTCTGAACCAAGACTGTATAATTGTTCCTTTTCATGCATTTTGATAATACTATTTTGTTTCTTTGTAAAATGTAATAGGCATCCTGCTGAGGTGCTAACTTGTGGTACAGTTATCTGTTTTTAGTTTTTCTGAGTTTTCCTGGAGTAAAACGCTAGAGTGGAGAGGGATGTAGACAGACAGACACTAGTAGAACGACATACGCACGGATGTACGGGCTAACATACATAAAATGCATTCTTTAATGATGTTCTGTTCAAACTGAATTAGCATAATCTTTGAAAAGAATTTGTTTTGCTGTGAATATTTTTGAGAAACGGACAATCAGACAGAAAGCATACAGACGGATGGGCGATTATCCGATTGTTTTTGAAAAAAGAAGTAAGGAACAAAAGACTTATGTGGTTATTTGCCAAATACAAGAGATTTCCTTTGTCTTAGGCCCCATCCCCAACTACTAAGGTATCAACCGTTAGAGCCTACTGACGGACGCACGGATAGACAGACAGACAGATGGATAGACAGACGCACAGAAACTAAGACAGACTAGTCGAACGGATGTACGTCCCCACGTTACGATTTACCTTACGAATTTACATCATTATCACTGAGAGGACTGCTTATTTGTTTGTGAATTATATGATGATAATAAGCAGTCTGACAAACAAAAAAAGACGGAAAAACAATATAGACAAACATAAATATAATAAATAATAACGTACATATTTCCAATTTGAAAGTATTGTTTAAAAGGTTGAATTTCATTATTATTTTACTCGTGTGTGAATGTATTATATTGATATAAGAAGGACCAGACACAGACAGACAGACACATTTACAAACATAAATGCATTGCTTATCATTTTGTGCCAAAACTGCATTGCTTATTGTTATGTGTGAAACTTGAACTAACATCTCCATTAGGAGGACGCTACACGTTTGTTTGCGTAATGTATTGCTAATAAAGAACAGCCAGACAGACAGACAGATAGGCATGAAGACGAGCGCACAGACAATCAAACCGACTCACAGACAGGCAGAGAGACAGACAGGCAGACAAAAAAACCCAGACAGATTGACATAATTGCAGAGCAGAAAGACAGAGCAGCACGGACTTACATACATGCAGTTTCATTCCAAATAATTTTCTTTAGATTATTTTGGAGAATCGAAAAGACAGATAGAAGGATAGGTATACATACAAACAGACAAAGACACAGGCAGACAGACGGACTGACGGACGGGCGGACAGACATACAGACGGACGGACGAACAGACAGACAGACGGATGGAACGACCGACAGACAGACAGACGGACGGACAGAGTTCGACAGACCGATAGATAAAATGACCGATTGACATACATCATTGCATTGCCTAGTGTGCTGTGTGAAAACTTGAAATAACATCTCCATTTGGAGGACTCTGCTTTTTGTGTTTGTGTATTAACATCTCATTTGAGAGGACTTACAGATAGAAAGATTGCCATTGTTATTTACATTGCTTTTATATTACTTTTGTCTTTCATTGGTACTGAAAACGTACAAAAAACAGAAAGAATGACAGGCCGACAGACATATTCTGACAAACAGACAAACCGATACATGTAGACGAAGCAACAGAGAATTAGACAGACCGACAGATTGACATACATCATTGAAATGCTTATTACCTTGTGTAAAAACTTACAAAGAATGAAGTCTGATCATGCTCAAAGTATACATCTGAACGATACGGTATGAACAATCCATCCATGCCCTGATATATACGTCATATATTTAGCAGTGTATGTCCTATTTTGACACAAGATCAGACTTCACAGTATATGCAGTCCGAGCATGAGCCAATGGCATTTAGTTAGACAAAGGTGAATTCTGGTATTAAATATTTATTTAACATATTCATATATTTATGTCGCATATTAGTCTATACATATTTTGTTTGTTTTGACACAATATCAGACTACAAATATTGCAGTCTTATCATGATTCAAGATCTTACTAGTAAATTTGAACTGGTCAACAATTTTATACATGTTTCTATATCTATATATATTCCTAGATTTAAAGATTACATGTTCACCAGTACCAGATCATCTTTTTTGACTCAGGATCAGACAGCATAAACCGCAGTCCGATCATTGTCCAATGTTTATTTTTTTAACCGTAGTCAATTTGAGTTTCATACATTTATAAAACACTTTTCATTAGTATGTATATCTTTTATCAGAACTCAAGATCCGATAGCACAAAGTGCTGTCCGATCCCAATTTAAGATTATATATATATATATATATATACATATATATACATTCGAATCATAGGCATTATTTACTTTTTATGCAATCTATTCATTTTCACTATTCATCACTATATTACCTTTTTGGACTCAAGGTCGGACTACAAAATGTTTGGATTAAATCATATTTAAGTCATATTTATAGTAGGAATTGATTAATGAAACCGGATATATTGGATTGTATTATATACGTATTCCTTTAAGAATCATTGGATTATTGAAATTGTGGACACTAATACGGAATTTATTGAAAAGTTATATTTTCCTTTGTCTTTATTTTGTTACACTCGTGAGTGAGCACTTTTCACCACGAGCTATGTGTATGTGACAAGCAGTTGAAAAGGGGTAAAACCCTTAATCCACATGATGGCTAACTACAATGGAAGCAGTTACTCTCAACTTACACCATTGACGAGGATCTTCGTAGATGAATCTTCCCAGTTAACTCCGGCACAACGCCCGACAGATGTCGACAGTCGAGATATGGACTCAGATGATTCCCAGACTTGCGTCAAACAATTGTTTGTGTCAACTCACCAGAGAATTGACGTGACAGCAGAAAATGTAGACCGGTTGTATAAGGATATACGGCGTCGTGATTCACAGTCACCGCCTGATAATACGTACTGGCCCTTGATAGGCAATGTTCAGCATTTATTCAGGACAGCCACAAAGGCAGTTTTTATTTCCCGAATTATCTCGGAGGCAGACTCTCGTGAAGATAGATTGGACGAGATACGAAACTCCGTATTTGATGCATGCAAGGAGCATTGTGATTACCCTTTCCCTAAGGATGTAGATATGAAACGTCGAAAGAAGACTAGAAAAGGTGAGAAATTTATAAACAAAATTGCAACTGACATATATGGTCTAGTGTCTGCTCTTGAAAATCAGACCTTTGAAGAACTGAAAGATATTCTCAGCCTCCCAAAGTCGTACACTGACTCTAATTTAAATACAACGGTGGCCGAAGATCAAGTGAGCTTCTGTGTAAATGAGATTAGACTGTTAAAAACTCAACTGTGTAAATGTCAGGCTGATCTGATATCACTCCTTCATGAAAACGATAATCTTAAGAAAAACTGGCACAACGACATTAAACTTGTTAAAAATGACTTATTACAAGTCAAAAAGGAAACAACTGAGCATCTTACATGCTTGAGCAATGACGTTCAGCGCATCGAAGACGAAAAATCATCTGGCCTAATTAGCGTAAAGAACTCCGTGAGATTATTTTCTAATGAAATAAATGTAAATAATGACTCCAATAAGCAAGAGCTACAGAGTGTTCATGAGAAAATGGCTAACATTAGTAAAAGGATGGACAAACAATTTGGCAAAATTGAATCGAGAGTGATAGAAATCACCAATGCGATCCAAAAAAGGGATATAGATCAGCAAGCAAAGACGTCATATCGGGATGTCCTGAGAGGGGAAAACCCCAAAACAGCAAACCCCACTATCCATATCGAGAAAATGACTGCGACCAACGATCAACGTAAGTCTAAAAGACCTGTCACTTTGCCCAAACACGTGTCATTTGACAATACCCAGCCCAATTTAGACAGGAGCATACCCGAACCAGACCGTTACACACGTGATCTGCCCAGTGTTCAACCATGTGATAAACCATCTGTTTATAGTAATAAATGCAATATTCCCGTGCATATTTCCCGTCGTATGGGGGAGAATCATAAACACAGTGACTTAACCGTTAAACATAATTCAGCGTCTACCCAGGAATGTCATAGTTATAGTGAAGCCAATATTGATAAGAGTGATATCGGCGAGGATGCTGAGTTGGATGATGATGACTTTATGGAAAGTGTAGCCAAAAAAACAAAACGATTTTATATCGGTGGTTTTAAATCGTCTGTGAAAATACCAAAGTTAACTAATTATGTTAAAAACAGGGGCTTAAAGGTCACAATGATCAGGGTTTTCCGCCAAAGGTACGGACAGTCAGTGGTAATAAGACTGAATGTTGAAACGCCTAATTCGAATAAGCTAACCGAACAAGGATTCTGGCCGCGAGGTGTTACATGCAGGCCATGGTTGACTAAAAACGGTTACACTAAGAAATATCATGGGAATAGCCAAAGTGATACAGTTGACAGCGATGATACTGTTTTGAGTGGGGACGTGGCGCATAATAATCCCTCTAGGAATAACAACAATAGGTCGAGGTATAATCCCCATGTTGATAGACACCAGGGTAGTTATAATCGTCACCACTACTACGGGCAGTCTCGTAGCAGTCGTGAGGATTATAACAGTGCAGACTGCGATCAGTATGGGAATTACGGTGATCACGAATACACATATCCCCATGAGCATCAAATTGATAATGCATATTAGAGTAATAATAGCAAATATACTACACGATGTGTTATTTCATTTGTCCTATATTGTTGGTCCTTGTATGGGCTACCTTTTCGTTGTTGTTTTCTCATACACTGTGCGTTATGGCTAATCTACAAATATGTACATGGAACGCTACTGGACTAATGTCAAGTGCTTACTATCTTAGCAATGTTTTAGAAAATGAGTCAATAGATATATGTGGTATTTCTGAGCACTGGTTGTATCCGTCTGATCTTCATTTTCTGAGTAGTATACATCCAAAGTTTAATGGATTGGGTGTATGCGATTCAGATCTTCTTATTAACAGTAACAGAAAAGTAGGAAAAGGCGGCATTGCTTTACTATGGAAGAATGAATTAAATCATATTATTTCACCGTTATGTATTGACTCGGATAGAATTATGGGTATTCAAGTGCAGATATCACGTGAAACCTATATTTATGTTATACAAGTGTATCTCCCTAGCTCTAACCATAGTATTGTTCGCTTTAGGGAACACTTGGAGATGCTGCATGATCTAATCAGTCTGTACTCTCAATCAGGTAGAGTCATATTAATGGGAGATTTTAATGCCCACTTAAATGGAAATACTTTTATTAAACAAATCGATGGGAGGGGTACGGCGCTGAGCGGATTAACCACTCTCTTCGATTTGTTTAATGTAACTATATCCCCCTTGTGTTCCGGCGCGGACTCGAGCTATGTGTCTTTTGACAACCGCCATAAGTCTTTGATTGATCACATCATTGTTTCTCAAGAACTGTCATGTTATATAAAGTACTGTAAAATACTAGATGATGACAGTATTAACGTTTCTTCACATCGGCCTATAGTTTTTAATATACAAATTACGTTATATGAGTACATTTCTCAAAATCCAGTCTTGACCGTCAAATGGCATAAAGTATCCCATGAACAATTGTATAATTATGAATCTGATCTTAGTCGCTGTTTGACAGTTAGTATAGATAACATACCCACCGATGACGTACACTGTTTTATTGATAAACTATACCAATGCATTATTACTAGCATTAATGAAGTATCTGCCTCGCATCTTCCGCACTCCTGTTATCGCCCTTACCTTAAACCTTATTGGTCAGACAGTCTCAAACAATGCCATGCGCTTATGAGAATAAAACGCAGGGCTTGGATTGATGCTGGCAGACCAAGAGATACTGATCATGACTCGTATAAGGCATACAAGGATGCTAAACGATGTTTTCGCAAAATTTATAGAAACAGTTCATACAAGTATCTGCAGCAGATAAACGAAGACATAGACACTGCCTCTGGCGTAGATAGTCCTTTGTTTTGGAGGCTTTTTCAAAATAAAAATAAATCTGTAAATAATAATGTTTGTAATGAAATTAAATTTAATGGGATTGTTTTTCGCGATCCAGAAAGTATTTGCCATGAGTGGGGTCGTTATTTCGCCTCGTTGTACTCTGATACAGAATGTGATTCTTATGATAACACTCATTTTGTAGATGTTACTGCACGAAGTAATAGTATCAAGGTAGCACCTATTGTGGATAGTGGTGATACACATTTCTCAGGCGGAAGTTTTATCATCAATGTCTACTTTAAAAACCGGTAAAATGTGTGGTATTGACCGTGTCTCTAATGAACACCTGATACACGGAGGCCTTATTCTGAAACAATATTTAACGTTTCTATTTGATTTGATGTTTTGTTATAGTTTTGTTCCTATTATGCTTAAGCGTGGTACTATAATAACCCTTCACAAGGGAGGCGGCAAGCCGAAAAATGACTCCAACAGTTATCGTGCTATAACACTTTCCTCGTCTATTTTGATATTATACGAGAAAGTGTTGTTACAACGTCTTCACAAGTCTATTAATAAACCGTTACATCCGCTCCAGGGTGGGTTTCAGTCCAATATGGGTAGTCCTATGACATCCTTTATTCTTCATGAAAGTGTAAGATTTTCTAAAGAGAATGACAGTAAGTTGTACGCTTGTTTTTTAGATGCTCGACAAGCTTTTGACCGAGTCTGGCATGACGGTCTATTTATAAAGTTATTTGAATTTGGCATTTCGCTTAAATTGTTAAAGACCATAATTGCTATGTATTCTAATATGTATAGCAGTGTTGTGCATAGAGGCTTTTACTCAGACTGGTTCCCTGTTCTACAAGGTACCAGACAGGGTGGAGTTATGTCACCGTTTTTGTATCTAGTATTTATTAATTCATTGCTTGAGCAATTAGTTTACAGTCAGTTAGGATTTCAAATCGAAGGGCTCCATTTGTGTGCCCCGTCTTTTGCAGACGACATGACCCTTCTCTCTTTATCCATTACTTCTTTAAAAAGTATGATTGGTATATGTTACAAATACTCGTGCTTATGGAGATACCAATACAACTCCAACAAGTGTGCAGTTGTCACTTTTAATGAGTCCAAGCGTGCTTACAAACGCAGTTCTCGTTCATTTGTCATGGGTAATGAAATTATTTATGAAAAAGAGGAATACAATCATTTGGGAATAGAATGCAATAAATACGCTGACTACTCTTTACTTACTAAACATATTGATAGGAAATTAAGGGGGACATTTTTCGGTCTTATTAAGGAAGGACTACACGTACATGGGCTTAATCCCTTAACCAGCTATAGTATCTACAAATCTATTGTTATTCCTAAAGCGCTGTTTGGTTGTGAATTTTTACAGCCGCTTCCTGATCGAGACATGTTGACTTTAGAGAGATCTCATAGACTATGCTTAAAACAAATCCAAGGTCTAAGAAGTAGATCAAGAACAGATATTGTACTTGGTTTACTTTGTGCTCTGCCTCTGGCTGCCGAAATAGAGAAGAGAAAACTTGTCTTCTTCGGTCAGCTGTGTCGATTAGAAAGGGACTGCACAGTCAAACGTTTGTTTTTATTACGTCTTAGTTTGTTTAAGAATGGGTCTTCCGATTTCGGGTTTATTTTAGATGTTGTTTCTCTGCTACATAAATATAATATTTACAATAGCTTGGAAGACTATTTAGCTTATGGTGATTTTCCTAGTAGATATGTTTGGAAACATTGTATTAATACAAAGGTTCGTAGCTACTATATAGAAGAATGGAATGTTCGAACGTCTTCGAGCCAGTTTGTCTTATACAGAAAACTACAGTATCAGTTCTCTGCTAATCCAGTGTGGGACTACGCCAAACGTAATCCGAATATGCTACGTGCTTGTTTTTCTATCGCCCAATTAATTGCATACACGGCATGCACTGATTACTCCCATTGCTCGCGGTGTAGTCATAGTGATATTAAAACAAGTTTGACTGAGCATATTCTGATTAACTGTTTGTATGTAAGACTCCTCTCGGATTCCTTTCAACAAATAACTTATGTCAAATTTGGTAGTAGTGCTTTCAATATGCTAGAATCTTTGGATGGTAAGGAGTATGTTGAAGCTCTACTCGGTTTGAATCTGAACTTGAACAGCGTACTGCTTAACAATTATGATATGTTTTACAAACATGTGGTACTATTTCTACATAACGTATGGAATAGTTACAAGTACTTTGTACCGGGTTGAATACATACTGTCAGTATTATTTTATGTCATGTTTGTTTTGTTTGTTTGTGTGCTGTTGTAATATTGCATGTATTAATTGTTGAGATATGTTGATGTGGGTATATTTCTGCACGTTTTTTTTTTTTTTTTTTGCATCCCCTTCTCTATGAACGCTTTTCTCTTCGTTTCGGTCAAGCGTTTCTTTAGTGGGAAGTTATTATCAACAATTGCATTTAGTTAAATTCAGCTACGGTGCATCTCATATACTGACATTAATTAATTAGATTATTTTTTGTATATTGTCTTTCACTCTGTTTATCTCTCTCTCTCTCTCTCTCTCTCTCTCTCTCTCTCTCTTCTCTCTCTCTCTCTCTCTCTCTCTCTCTCGCTCTTTCTCTCTCCCCCTCTCTCTCATTCATAATGTTGTATATTTCAATCGAATTTGTTAATAATTGTCTTTGTTATTTTGAAATGATCTTCCATTTGGGAGGAAATAAAGAATAATAATAATAATAATAATTAACTAATGTATCTTATACATGGACTCAGGACCAGGCTACACACAGTGTAGTCCGATCCCGAGTACATGCTTATTCAAGTTTCATACACGCTTTTACATTTTCTTTTTTTTACACAATTAGTCTGGTCATTTTTTTATACTTAATACCTTATCAGTATCTGGTTAGTGTATTCAATGCACTGCTGAAGGGACCGAGTGACTATTTCGGCTACTAATCATTTTTTTACAACACAAATGTCTTAATTAAAAGAGGAATCGGGTGCACGCGGTCCCTTTTTTCACAAAACCGTATAATTAATACAATATTATCATTTTTGTGAAACATTGTACCATGTGATACCGGTAATATGGAAGCATTTTATACAACTGTATGTTACATGGTTCCTTTATGCACTAACAAAATGGCAAAACTTCACTTAGTACATTTTAACATTGCCCTATATCGTTGGAAGTTACCAAGAGAGAGTCTGGATTATTTTACACAATAAAAATGTCATTAAATGTCAATATTATTAAAAGATCAGACATACGGCAGGAAGACAGACAGACGACAGAGAACAGGCATGAGAGATACAAACACACAGACAGACACATTGGCATACAATATAACTGCGTTTCTTATTGTGCTTTGCGAAAACGTGAATTAACATCATCATTGAGAGGACTCTGCTTGTTAATCTATAAATTATATTTAAAAAATAATATAAGACAGGCTGACAAACAGGCAGAGAGAGAGAGAGAGAGAGATTTGTTATTTACAAGAAATTTTGGGACTATCAATAAAAGGTAAGTAGATCTGTATCTATAAATTCGCTGGTTTAACATCATACAAGAGCACATACATAAGTATGCGGGGCACATCTTAAGAACTATAGATAAACTAGACATGATAAAGGAATTGTTGAAAACGGAGAAAATGGAGAACTTGGTTGTTATGGACCACTTCACCTTTTACTACAATGATTTCTAAATGCACTTGTTGTTCAATATACAATTTCCTTTGTAAATTGATTGAAACGTAGTAAGTAATAAAAATAGAACGGGAATTTTCATAAGTTAACAATAGTAATAAGAAAATTCGTCATCTACTTGATTTAAAAAAAAAAAAAGAACACAAACAGCGCTAAGTATAAGTTATCACCAATGTCTATGCATAAACATATGGACATAAAAAATACATACCTTTTTTTCCGCCATTTCAAAATCCGTGTGTTCACTAAACAAAAACTTTGTTGTCGAAGACATAGTCAGTGGCGTGCCTAAGTTTACTCTTTGCAGCAGGTTTGGGTAACGAAGCGATGTGACAAAACCAGGCAGCTGTACATGGTTAAAATGCCGAGGCAAGAGGACCGGTATTGCCCCTAATTACTCACCTTGTTTAGCACAAATCGAAAATACGGCTATTCACAATTAAAATATGCATCGACACTTATTGTAGTATAGTTTTTTTCTTAGTATCAATAATAAACCTTTATGATTAAATGGAGAGCTCTTAAACCAAGCAGGGAATATCATTAAAGGGAAGCCGCTCCTAAATCCTTTAATTTGTCAAGCGGGTTGATCAAAATGTTTTCACTCGAACCCAGTATCGCCTGTCAATGGCCGATTGGTATTAATATAAAGAATTTCTGAATGTAGTTTTGTTGATTTACTGTATATCTCAAAATATTATTTAGGTTAATAGTACCTATACAAGGCAAGTAGTACCGAAATCAGTACTTAAAACTTTCGGGACGGCCAACATGCTGCCTGAAAAAAAAAAAAAAATCCGTCGTTTCTACATTGGAAAGTTGATGATGTCTTGACCACATTTGTAAACTCACGGGGACAGTCGTGATCTTATTCAAACTTTCGTTTATAGACTTTCCATCTTTTTGCCTAAATGTTTATAAAGTCAACTTTGTGGGATAGGGTTAATAATAAATGAACAATCAACCCTCTGTGGTTCCATGTACTTTTAGTTATTATACCCAAGTGTCAAAAAGGATGTACAAGGTTTATTTGTTTACATGAATAATTTTACTGAAAGAACAGAAGTACCCTCTTCCCAAATACAGACGCTTTCTGACGCCTTTGCAGCAGAAGCATTTTGAAAACAGTGCAACAAAAAGGAGATATTGCACAAAACAAGCAATTTCTCATTTTGCCACAGTGCTTCACTATTTTTTTTGTAAGATTACCTCAATTCATAGAAATGTTTCACCTTTTTGCCTAGATGATTTAAAAGTTGTCTGCTCCAGATTTGTTGTATGTGGGAAAGGGCTAAAGTCAAAAGAAAAGCAATAATTTCAAATTCAAAGTTTTAACTGCTGAATAAATATCCACTTTAAAGGCGGAAAACGTTGGACCACCATTTTGCGACAATCAAAGGGGACAGTCAGCACTGGCATATTGACCTTGTTCTAATTACATATCATGATATTTAACTGTTATCCTCATATGATATTTTAACCCTTTCCCACATACAACAAATCTGCAGCAGACGACTTTGAAAACATAGTGGCAAAAACCTGAAAAAACTCCATAAAAGATAACTTATAATTGTTAAATAAAGATGAAAACATTGTGGCCAAAGGAGAAATTGCTCATGATGAGCAATTTCACCTTTGGCCACAATGTTTTCAAAAGTCGTCTGCTGCTATTGCGTCAAAATGCGTCTGCAGGTAGGATAATAATAATAATAATAACGACTTTATTTTATGAGGCTACGCATTTGGGTTGACCCAATCTTCCATGCGGGCCTCAGTAGGAAAGGGTTAAGATGGCTGCTTTGAAAATGATCTTTATATTTTTGGGTTAAAAACTGGACAATTGAATGCATAATTTTCATTATACAGTTGATTACATATTAAGGTAAAGAAGATATTGCTTGTTTTAAGTTATTTCTACTTTTACTCACAATGTTTTCGAATGTCGGCTGCTCAAGTTTCTGATGAAACTGTGTCAGTTAACCCTTTCCCTCATATAGACGCTTTCTGACGCCTCTGCAGCAGACGGCTTTTTGAAAACATAGTGACAAAAGAAGAAATTGCACAAAACGTGCAATTTCTCCTTTTGCCACAATGTTTTCCACTTTTTGTCATAGGTTATCCATTCAATTATGGAGATTTTCTATCTTTTGACGAAATATGTTCAAAGTCGTCTGCTGCAGAATTGTCGTATGAGGGAAAGGGTTAAAGGGTTAATTACATGTTATAATATTTAGATTTGGATAGTCCCAATACTCAATAGATTTATAATTAAGTCCTTTAGTTATAGACATAAATGTGACTGTCTGTGTGTCGCCTCTCATATTTTGTTAACCCTTTCCCTCATACGACAATTCTGCAGCAGACGACTTTGAACATATTATGTCAAAAAATAGAAAATCTCTATAATTGAATGGATAACCTATGACTAAAATAAGAAAACATTGTGGTAAAAGAAGAAATTACTCGTTTTGAGCAATTTCTTCTTTTGTCACTATGTTTTCAAAAAGCCGTCTTCTGCAGAGGCGTCAGAAAGCGTCTATATGAGGGAAAGGGTTAATAGATTAACCCTTTTCCTGATTTATTAAAAAAGGAAATTGCTCATAATGAGCTCCGAGCAATATTTCCTATAATACCCACACTGTTTTCAACTTTCAACTTTGTATGAAAAGTATGCAGGCAATTGTCCAAGTTTAACCCTTTTCCTCATACGACAATTCTGCAGACGACTTTAAACATATTTTGTCAAAAAATAGAAAATCTCTGTAATTGAATGGATAACCTATGACTAAAAGTGGAAAACATTGTGGCACTATGTTTTCAAAAAGCCGTCTGCTGCAGAGGTGTCAGAAAGCGTCTATATGAGGGAAAGGGTTAACCGTGATTTTAAAGCAGACCACTTAAAATTGTTACATCTGTGAATTTGAGAAGAAGAAAAAGAAATGGTCTTACTATTTTGGCCGTTCTTTCTTCAAAGATGACTCAATGGATGTTATACCATATTATGTACCCTTTCCCTATGCAGAAACATTTAAATGCTTCTGCAGCAGATGACTTTTGAAAACATGATCTTAAAAGGAGAAATTGCTTATTAGTTAAACAGTTTGGTATACCCTGACAATGTTGAGTTACGAGACAACTCCAAAATGGCATCCGTGAAAGGGATAAGATTGAATTGGTGTTCAACCCTTTCCTACATTCAACAAATCTGCGGCAGACGACTTTGAAAACATCTAGGCAAAAAATATGAAATATCTCAATAAATGAGAGTTTATTCATTAAATATAGTTTGAAAACATTGTGGCAAAAGGGGAAATTGCTCATCATGATTGTTTGCCGCAATGTTTTCAAAAGTCGTCTGCTGCACATGCGTTAGAATGTGTCTGCAAGTGGGAAAGCTTTAATACTGTAAACCACAGTATTTCATATAACATGGTGAATAGTTTATGCAAGATCAAGCTGTGTATATGGGCTGACCTTATTCCACAATGGATGCTATTGCCAGATGCGGTCAAACCTGTTTTTAACGACCACCCTTAGGAAGTGAACAAGCTGGTCTTTGTTCACAGGTGGTCTTTAATTACAGGGTCATTTTATACAGAAAATGAGTATTTGAGAAACTAAAATTATGGTCGCTATAGATAGCGAATTTCTATTCCAAGGTGCACAGTATTTACACAGGTTCGACATAAGGTAGTTTCCATAGGGCACAGCTATATTATTGAAGAGTTGAAAATATTGTGTTAAAAGGAGAAATTGCTCATAATGAAAAATATTTCCTTTTCCCCCAATGTTTTCAAAAGTCGTCTATTGCAGAATTGTGTCAAGTTATGTCTGCATATGGGAAAGGATTAGGACACAAATGATCAAACAGCAAGATACCGAAGAATTTGTTCCATGATACAGCAAAATTTAATTTATGGTAAGATTGTTGTGTGTGGGGTCATATATAGCCAGTTAACCCTTTCCCTCATACGACAATTCTGCAGCGGCCGACTTTGAACATATTTTGTCAAAAAATAGAAAATCTCTATAATTGAATGGATAACCTATGACAAAAAGTGGAAAACATTGTGGCAAAAGGAGAAATTGCACGTTTTGTGCAATTTCTTCTTTTGTCACTATGTTTTCAAAAAGCCGTCTGCTGCAGAGGCGTTAGAAAGCATCTGTATGTGGGAATCGGTTAAGCCTTTACCACACACATACAATAAATCTGCATCAGACGTCTTTGAAAGCATCTAAATAAAAATATGAAAACTCTGAATAATTATAAGGATAGTTTTGAAAAGAGTTGAAAACATTGTGGCAAAAAGAGGAAATTGCTCATTATGAGCAATTTATCCTTTAGCCACAATGTTTTAAAAAGTCGTCTACTGTGGATGTGTCAAAGTGGGAAAAGGTTAATTATAATCTAGGAAATCTGTTAAATGCAATCTAAACAGTTGTTCAACCAATGATCCCAGGTAATCCTGAAAGAAAGGTCATGCAAACTGGATGTTTCTCAACTCACCATAATATGTAGAATCAGGTATAAAATCAATCTGCAGAAGTCCAGATATTAGGAGGGGTTTGCAGCTCTTTTCCCCAACATATCTCTCTTATTGTGTCACCCTGCGTATCATGGTATGCACTTAGGGATTACTTTTTTTTGTCCGGCGTCTGTCTGTCTGTCCGTCACACTATTTCGTCACACTTTCAATGAGCAGGTGCAGGTGACACATGTGCTCCGCAGAGCACTCCATTCTAGTTATCCAACCAAACCCTATGTTGTAGGTTCTCAAAAGAATCGTCTCATTCAAATGATTCTTTTGAGTACCCACAACATAGGGTTAGGGGATAAAATAAGGATTTAAAAACAAGCAAAACGCTCCTTATCTAGAGCTATATATGATCTGTTATAAACAATTTGAAATTTTTGTTTCCTAATTTTATTTCTGTATGTTATTTCCCAATTGACAAAAAAGTGTTACCTTCAACTGTCCTTCCTACAATCTGTCATAATTCGTTTCTGTTCATTACCTTGCAATACATGCAAATGTTTAAACCCTTTCCCACATACAGACGCTTTCAAACGCCTCTGCAGCAGACAACTTTTGAATACATTTTGACAAATTGAGAAATTGCTTAAAACAATTTGCCACAATGTTTTTAATTTTTTTAAGTAATTTTACTTAAATTGATAGATACTTCCGTGTTTTTGCCAAAATGCTTCATGTTTGCTTGAGTGAGAAAGGGTTAAATTCTTTAAATGCTGAAATATTTGTTGAGCAGCAACAGCATAGAACCTGATCAGATTGCACGGATGCGCCGGCTGGCTTTGCTCTATACTGGTGGCACAGGCTTCACGATACTGGTTCCAGCAGTCAAAGGGGAAATGATATGTGGTGGGTACCAGTAGTTGTATTTTGGCAGGATATTGGCTCAATGTTTGGCTAAAATAAATATTCAATATCATGGTTTATGTTCATTCTCTTTGCAATGTGTGCAGATATTTTGACCCTTTCCCTCATACAAAAAAAATGCAGCAGATGACTATGAAAACAATGAGGCAAAAACATGGAAAATCCCCATAAATGAAGGTTTAATACCTAAAAATAGTTGAAAACATTGTGGCAAAAGAAGAAATTGCTTGTTTTGAGAAATTTCTTCTTTTGTCACATTGTTTTCAAAAGGCGTCAGAAAGCGTCTATATGTGGGAAAGCGTTAAGGATATTTAGTGGGAAGTGTTATTTTACCAAGATACAGACTACGTTTGAATTTGGGTGCTTTTGCATTATTCTAAGCATTATAAGTTATTGTCCATTGACTTTGAATAGTATTTAGAGTTCATGGTTTCCACTAGTTTTCTCGGCAAAAAATGCATACATTTCAATGAGTGTGTCTGATGTATTATGAAAACATACAGATCAAGTTTGAATTTTGTTTTGGTCTGATTATTCCAACTAGAGTCATTGTTCTCATTATATAAGGATTGAGAAATTATCACCCACTAAGAAATTGTGGTTAATGTTTTGCATGCAACTACATTAGAGTCCATTATCTCAGTAACTTAAATAAGCGGTGGAATAGTCGAGCGCGCTGTCCTCCGACAGCTCTTGTTTGTACATCTTTTTCATGTCATTTTTCTATGAAAAACCTTGTGAATTCAAAGTGTATTTTAGTATCTAATATCTAAAACTGAGACTTAAAAATGGCTGTACCTCTTTATAAATGCTCAGTTTCCACTTTGTGTGTGCAGATGTATTATACCTCAGAAGGTATGAATGTCATACTGTTGTGTGCAGTGCAGTTGAAAGATACCTCAAAATGGAGGTGTAATCAATTTTTTGTACATCTACCTTTTTCATGATATTTTACTTTACAGCTAACAGTAATGTAGCGTTGGGAATATAGCAGTCAAATTATTGTATTTTGTTTTCGGATTTATTCATTCAATGCCCTCAGTTTGGAAACCTTGTACTACGGGTTTATTGTCAAATCCTTTTAGTGATCTTCCTGCTGTAAACTTAAAGAATCTTAACGGGTGCAGGGTTTTCACCATTCTTTTGATATCTGAAGTACGATCAACTTGACCATGTTTGCGTGTATAGGATTTGGGTTTGGTTACCACCTGCTCTTCAAAAACCGTATTTAAAGTTTTTCCCAACCCAATCATTTGGCTATGTCTTGCCAGTTTTTAGCTCACCTGAGCTTTGCTCAAGGTGAGTTATTGTGATCGCCTTTTGTCCGTCGTGCGGCGTCCGTCGTGCGTCGTCCGTCGTGCGTCAACTTCTTCTCCTCAGTAACCAGTGGGTCAATTTTTGGGATCCATGCAAAATTCTGGTTTCCATGGCAACGAAACCGAAAAAACTTCAAAATTCTTCTTCTCCCAAATTGGTTGGCAGATTTTCAAATAATATTGTAGAAATGTTCCTTGGATGACCCTCTATCAGATTCCTTCAAGCCGTGTTGATTGGTCGAAAAACATGGCCGCCAGGGGGGGGGGGCGTGGCTATTTTGCCTTATATGGCTATAGTGAAAACTTAAAAAATCTTCTCCTCCGAAAGTGTAAGGCCGATTTTCAAATAATTTTGTAGAAATGTTCCTTGGATGACCCTCTGTCAGATTCCTTTAAGCCATGTTGATTGGTTGAAAATCATGGCCGCCAGGGGTGGGGGGGGGGGGGGTGGGGCGGGGCTATTTTGCCTTATATAGCTATAGTGCAAACTTCAAAAATCTTCTCCTCAAAAAGTGTCGGGCCGATTTTCAAATAATGTTCTAGAAATGTTCCTTGGGTGACCCTCTATCAGATTCCTTCAAGCCATGTTGATTGGTCAAAAAACATGGCCACCAGGGGGCGGGGCTATTTTGCATTTTATGGCTATAGTGAAAACTTAAAAAATCTTCTCCTCCAAAAGTGTCAGGCCGATTTTCAAATAATTTTGTAGAAATGTTCCTAGGGTGACCCTCTATCAGATTCCTTCAAGCCAAGTTGATTGGTTGGAAACTGTGCCCGCCAGATGGCGGGGCTTATATAGCTAAAATGAAAAAAAAATCAGGTGAGCGATTCCAGGGCCATCATGGCCCTCTTGTTATTGTTTGCAAGGTCAAGAAATTAAATCGGTGTATGTGATGGTGAATGATGAAATACTTATTTGACTGGTTTGAAAACATAGTTTTTGAGAATTTAATAATTGATCATAATTTTTTTTTTTCATAGATCTATGACATTTATTATTATATTTACATTGTAATATTTTAGATTCATCTACTTTGGTAGATATGCAGAATTTCAATGTCATTAAATCATTTGATTATTCATAACAGCTGAATTATAAGAATCAATGTTTTGTTTTACATGTGTCATGCACGCAGGCTTAACATCCAGGCAGATGAATGGGCTAATGGCGACAAAGGAAATAAAATGCCTTCACCACACAGCATTGATGAGACGACGGGAAGAAGTTGGCCCACACAGTCAGAATGTGGCAAGAGATTCCTGCGCGGCAAGTTGATTTTTGGGAGTAAGTTTTCTTTCATCGTTCGATATCTTCACTGTTTTGTGTTTTATGTTGTTTTCAACAGTATTTCAGATGTATGACATACCCCTCAAATTCTTTGCATTCAAAAGTTTAAATATATTTAAGAATAGTAAACATTTTGGTTCAAAGAGAAATTCTGAATTATTGCTTCTTTTTCAAAAAAGGATTTCAAAAGATTCCAAAAACTTCTGAAGATTGATTGTTTGGTGTTTAACCCTTTCCTTCATACAACAATTTTACAGCCGTCGACTGAACATATTTTGTCAAAAAATAGAAAATGTCTATAATTGAATGGATAACCTATGACTAAAACTGGAAAACATTGTAACAAAAGGAGAAATTCCTCGTTTTGAGCAATTTCTTCTGTTGTCACTATGTTTTTAAAAAGCTGTCTGCTGCAGAGGCGTCAGAAAGCTTGTATTTGAGGGAAAGGGTTAATGCCGCTTTCAACAATGGTTCAGTTATATCATGGCGTTTTCTAGGTAAGTTATGATATCAGAAAATGGGAAAAATGGCAAAACTTTAAAATTTAATTCCAATTAATGTTTTCGTTTGATTTCAAGATAGTTTAGCTGTCTAGTTTGCAGTTCGTTCCCACTCTTTGTCAAATTTTCACCTTTATAAGCAGTAGCATTTGCTACTATACTATAAATCAAATGATAGATTTAGAGCCATCTAGGCCCTCTTGTTTTTTTCTCTATATATGTTGTCTTGAATAGGGGCTTTATTTCCTGATTTTTTCTCCTTCATATGAGTGTTGACATAAAGGTTATATTTGTTTCAGGGTGCCCACGGATAATTCAGAAATCTCCAGGGAGGTCACTTTCAAGTATGACATGGGTTAGAAGAAGCGCGGCAGCAGTAGAGCTTATGACAGTAAATCAGGTGTAGGGGCACTCTTCGGCAAAACCTCTTGAGAAAATCTGCATATTTGCTGTACGGGTATCTGACTGCCAAACCTGCAGTAAATCTGAATATGAAAAAACTCCATCTCAAATGTGTTAAAAAAAACTGGTCAGGTTGTGCTAACGCTATGGAATCAGATGTTGGTGTAGATTTAATCAAAGAAAGAGGGTGAAAGAGTATAAACATTAATAATGAATGACAACACAACAACACTGTCTAAAATTAGAAAGGACCTGGACCATACAGTTACAAAATGGAGTGATATAAATACATATATAATTGTTAATAGACAAAGCCTAGGTTGTGTGAAAGCAAGAACAATTAATTAAGCAGTGTCAGTCCCCAAACAATAAACAAGTTAACCCTTTCCCACATAGTCATACAACAATTTTGCAGCAGACGACTTTGAACATATTTTGTTAAAAATTGGAAAATCTCTATAATTGAATGGATAACCTATGACTAAAAGTGGAAATCATTCTGACTAAAGCAGGCATTGCTCGTTTTGAGCAATTTCTTTGTTTGTCACAATGTTTTGAAAAAGCCATCTGCTGCAGAGACGTCATAAAGCGTCTATATGAGGGGAAGGGTTAATTAATAGGCTAATTGTAGAAAGTTATAAGAAATTTGAAAACCATATATTGAAATAACCCAAACATATCATGTATTTAAGTTCAATAAGTACATATCTTGTTTTATTTTTTATAAGGTCAGGAGTTTAACAGACTGTAAGATTTCGGAAAAGGTAAAATTGCTCATCATGAGCAATTTTACCTTTTCTCACTATGTTTTCAAAAGCCATGATGTATCAAATGTCGTTTATATGGGGAAAAGGGTCAAAATATTTGCCACACCCTGTCAAGATGTGGTTGTACCAGGCAAGAACAGAGGGTAAAACAACTACTCTTTTTCCCTCAATATCTCGCTTATTGCTTCACTAAACCCTATTTTGTGGGTACATTTAAGAATCGTCTCATGCGATTTAATGTTGAAATTGATCACATTTGCAAAGATGAGCCTTGATTTCATTATTCTTTGCCAGCTATAGACAGCCAAGACAAGTCAAAGTATTGCCATTGAATTTTATCTTGATTTTTGATCATTTTTTGTAAAAATTGTTTGTAACATACATGTATATTTTTGTGATTATTTTGAAAATAAGCACGGTGACACCTGTATTTCTTTGCATTTATGGATAGCTAATGAAATAATCTTGCTCAATATAAAGTAAGAACAAGTTCTTATAGGTATTTTTTTTTTTTTTTTTATGTTTTTATACATAATTTGTTTAAAAAATACAAAATTTACATGTCACTGGACTGCTTGTTATAGTTGTTCATTTGCTTATTTTTTTCAATTTCTTCAAGGTTTTGTTTCCAAATATATTTTTTTAGACTGAGATATGATGTTAATGTTATATCATACTGGTCAGACCATGGCAAATTGCAAAATATATCTGAAAGTAGACATCTCTAGTTTCATTTTTTTCGACCAAAATGTTGAAAAATATATAAAACCTCATATTTTCTAGAGCCTGTAAAAAAAACAAACCTGGTGACCCCATATTTTCTTTTTGTTATTTTGTTAATTAAGGTTTAAAGGTCACTTTAACAAATTTTCAGTAAAATCTTATTTAAATTTCATTTGGGAGCATATCCCTTTAAACTCTATATTCTTACCTGATTCTCAATTTGTTTATTGCAGAGCTCTGTTTTACATGGGCTTGAACCGCTTTCCCGGTCAATAATAACGGTTTTACGCACGTGAATGACGTCATTCAAATAAAAACGTCACCGTTACAATTCAAATTTCCAAACGGCATTTAAAACACACGTGAATGACGTCATATAATAAACAATAACTTCATCGTGACAATTTAAATTTCCCACGTGAGTTTTGACGTAATATTTGCATCGTTGATCTAGATTAGAAGTAAAACAATTGTAACTTGTTTATTTCTTCACCTCACCTCTGATCTATGTGAGAAAATAGTCAGTGGCTTCGAAAGAATGTTGTGTAAGTACTGGTGTGGGAAAGCCAGGAAAACATGGGTAGGTGCACTGACCGCCGTGATATGACCAAAGCTGTTGAAAGCGGCGTTAAACTCCAAACAAACAAACAAACAAATTATTTCTTCACCCTTTTATAATGAAACATGGCGCACAGTCTACGTCGCTTAAGTTTAAACCATGTCATATCTCCGTTTTTTACAGGAGTTTCGATTGGTGGTCAAGTTAACATTCTATGTCGGTCCGATGTATGCCCTACTTTCATATATGTTATCAGTGTGTATACCACCTGACTTTTGACGTCATATTTGCATCGTCAGACTGGGCAATGTGTATTCCTCGGCCATATCGATAACATTACACCCCTCCGCCCTCCCCCCTGCCAATTTTAATAAATTTTCTGTCAAATTGAAGCTGACATTTCTAGCTGTAATTCGGTATATAAAACATAAAAATAACTTAATTAATTTTATAGGGCTGTAACGATAGATTGCGATGCTGACGCCGACGATAGTACTGCATCGATTGTAAAATTAAATATCGATAACTATCGGCGATAGTGTTTTGAACTATCGATAGTTCATGTACATATACTTGTTACATCATAGTTTGTTTTTAATTAACCGGAGAGGCGGAGACTAGACCCAATTTAAAGTTCATTTCATTTATCCTCATTCATTTTATTTTGTTTCCGGTCTCGTTCGTGGATTGGTCTAAAACCCCTGTAGTTCTCCTTGCGCCCTGTAGTTCTCCTTGCGCATACATTGAGATTGTGGTTGTAATATTTCCACACACAAAAAATGCGTAACAAATAAAACAAAAATAGATTTGTAAATAAATTTATATAAATCAGGGGATCAGATCGGAATTAACATACGACGTATTGTTTAAAAAATCACAAAAAGAACAAGACGGTTACTCTATCAGGTACGCGTTTTATACCGGACCAAACAAACATGGCCGCGAAAATGACAGATTTCGAAATCATCAATAATAAATCCGGAAAAGCAGAAATCTGGAAACATTTTGGGTTTGTTAAGAGAAATGAAATCGTAGATAAAAAGGTAATAGCATGTAAATTGTGCTTCAACACATTCAATTATAGTGGGAACACTACCAATTTAACGGATCATATAAGAAGAAAACATTCAACAATTTTCGATTTAAAAACTACGCAGTCTACTGTCACAAATACCAATACGGGTTCATTGTCGAGTTTCTTTGGATCAAAGGCATCAAAGCTTCCACATACATCAACCAGGGCGATAAATATTACATCTTCAATTACTCAGTTTATCGTGAAAGACCTGCGTCCTTTTTCGGTTGTGGAGAACTCTGGCTTCAGAAACCTTTTACAAGTGTTGGAACCAAAATACACCATACCATCGAGACAAACATTTTCTGACAAAAAGGTACCAGAACTCTACAACAAGGTGTGTATTGACGTGAAAAATGATGTCAGGGGAAATTTTGTGTCTTTAACAACTGATGGCTGGACGAGCAGGTCCACTGAGTCGTACATTACGATCACAAGCTGTCACATAAATGAAGATTGGCTGATTAAAAGCTATGTGTTACAGGTAATTAAATTAAAAGTTATATCTCAAAAGTAAAAGATTTACATTTGGCCATTTTTTTAAAACATTCCCATTAAACAGCTTTGAGCTTTCTGAATAGGCTGTGACTGTGAGCCTGTGATGTCTCTGTAGCAGACGACTTTTGAAAACATTATGACAAAATCAGAATTTGTTCAAAACAAGCAATTTCTCCCTTTTCAAAAAATGTTTGCAATTGTTATTCATTTTCATTTACATATTACTACATAACCTAATCTGGCTAATCATATTATTATAATTGTCTGCTGTGTAGGAAATTAATTACTAGAACAATGTCAGTTATTTCTGTCTTAAGTGTCCTTTAGTAAAATAAACTAAATTCCATTATACTATTTAGTCTATTTTACATATTTATATAACAGAATAACAGATTAACAGTAAATGTTTATTCAACAAGTTATTAGTCATATTAAATTATTAACCATTATATAATGAAATTGTAAGTTTGGCATTGCTTGTGAAGTTTCAGATCAGCCTCTGCATGTCAAATGGTAGATGTCTGTCACTGTCTGATCAGGGTCTGGTTCACACTTTGAGTCTTTAGTACTTCTTCTGTCAAACCAATTAATTTATGTATTTTCCTTTCAGACGAGAGCCATGCCAGCTTCACATACCGGTTCTAATATTGCTGCTGTATTGAAGGAAGCAGTTGCAGAATGGGGCATTCAACCAGACCCTCCACTTGTCAGTGACAATGCAGCCAACATGGTGCTTGCAGCTAAGGAGTTTGGAGCATTCGTTCATATTGGTTGCTACGCGCATACTTTGAATTTAGCCTGCACCAAAGCATTGAAAATCAACAAAGTTGCTCAGCTTTTAGCCAAAATGAGAAGTATCGTTGCCTACTTCCATAGGAGTAGTTTGGCAACTCATATTCTGAAAGAAAAGCAAATGCTTCTTCAGATTCCTGAACACAAATTAGTCATGGATGTAATAACTAGATGGAACTCGTCTCTAGACATGATCAATAGATTTCTTGAACAGCAACCGGCAATATATGCAGCATTGACATGCAAGGAGTTGAGAGGTAAAGCAAACTTGAATATCCTAGTTGAAGGAGATATCACCGCAGCAGAAGAGCTAGAGAAAATTCTTACACCTTTGAAGATCGCCACAACTGTCCTCTGCGAGGAAACTGTCCCTACTATCTTCATGATTCTGCCGTTACAGAACCAGCTTGTTAGTTTCATGACAGTGAAGGACACTGATACCCCTTTGATACAACTTGTGAAACAAGCTGTGGCTGATAGTTTAGCCACCAGGTACAAAGTCCAGAATGTTAGAACCAAACTAATTATGGCATCATTACTGGACCCACGGTTTAAGCTTGTGCCCTTTCTCTCAGAAGATGAAAAATTAAACGCCTATCATGAGTTGACCATAGTAGCTGTCTCAATGGTCGGTTTATCTCAGAGGCAGAGTGCTGTTAAGATAGAACCTACAGAACAGCCACATGCCAGTGATGACACGCCAGCACTTCCCTCTTTACCAGAAATGGAAATGGCTGCTGCAAGTCCTTCTAAAAAGGTAAAACATGAAAGTGACCATGTCCAGAATGATGACCACAACAAAGTGAACAAACCTACAGCTATGTCCAGCCTCTTTGGTGATGTATACATCACCAGTGTTGACCTTCCCAAATCTCCCTAGGATCTTTGTGAAATTGAAGTAGCACAGTATAAAAAAGAACAGCCTATAGCTGCATCTGAGAACCCATTGACATGGTGGAAAAATAACTGTGCAAAGTATCCAACTCTGGCAGTGGTAGCAAGGAAATGTTTGTGTATCCCAGCAACTTCTGTCCCATCAGAGAGGGTATTCTCTACAGCTGATGATATCATTACTGCACAAAGGTCTGCACTTAAATCAAAATATGCAGATATGCTCATATTTCTTAAAAAGAACTGGAAGCCCTACACCATGTGTTTTCCCTAGTGTTTTCACTGTTTTGTTTGCTGTAAACAAGTTTTGTTTTCTGAAAAGTGAAAAGTATATTCTTTTTTATGTTTTAGTTGTTTGTTATTGGAGAAAAAGTATAAGAATGGCAAAACATGTAGACCTTGATTAGAGGGCTCCTCCAGGAGTTTTCTGATCTAGGTATACACTGTTTGCAAAAACTGTATAGGTCTACCAGACTACCACACAGATCATTGTTCTAGTCAGATGTTTTCTTTTTTTAGTTGTTTGTTATTGTTGATATTTAAGGAGAAAAAGTTTAAGAATGGCAAAACATGTAGACCTTGATCAGAGGGCTCCTCAGGAGTTTTCTGATCTAGGTATACACTGTTTGCAAAAAACTGTTAATACATGGTAACATAGGTCTACCACACAGATCATTGTTCTAGTCAGATGTAATTGATTTATCTAGTTCTTTTGTTTTAGTTGGATATTTAAGTTATTTTTCAGAGGAAGGTAGCTCTTTTTATGTTTGAAAATAAAAAATAAACAATATAGTACTCTTTTTGAGACTTTTAGTTCCTTGTAATTCGACTTTAATAAAAGCAATAGTATTGCAATGCATCGCAATATCAAGTGTGCAATAGTAATTTCTGAATATCAATACTATTGCAATTGTGATTTTTGGGCTCAATAGTCACCCCTATAATTTTAGAAATATCGTGCGATAAACATAACTGTTTTGATTGTTTGAGATTTCGCGTCATATAATTTCCGATTATAATAATCGGATTTTAATAAAATTGGTGTCAGATTAAAGCTGACTTTTCCAGCTTTGATTTGGTATATAAAACATAAATATACAATGATAACTTTTAGAAATATTATTCGATAACCATGAAGACTTTTTTCATATTACGATCAGCGTATTTTCATCCAAAGGCAATTGCCGGCCACCCCCAATTAAATGTTTCTTTTTATTATATCTAACTATATATAATGGCAAAAGTGCATTTTTTCAGATTTGTTTAAAAATATGGTTTGTTTAACATGATGTATATTTTTTCAGGGGGGGGGGGGGGGTTGGCGCTTCAAGTTTAAACCATGTCATATCTCCGGGGTTTTACAGGAGTTTGATTGGTGGTCCATTTTTTTCAAACACTTCGACGAACCTGTTCTCAAAAATCCTGAATTTATAGATAGAAACAATACCCAAATAAAAAGATATACATCATTCTACATATACTTTGTTTTCATTAAATATGCAATTCCATGAAAATGCAAGTAATAAATCGGACCGCCGTCGGGCCGATATAAAAAATAAATAAATGTATGTCGGGATTTCTACAGCGGAAAAAGGATACAAGAAGAATTGTTATACCATAAGAAATATGTATGTCGTAAATATCTATGATCTATATATCGAGCCGATAGTGGCCCGACATCGGCAGATTTGCCGTTATTCCGCTTCGTATCCGATATCGGGCCGAGATGGGTATGTTTGCTGAACATGTCGGGCCGATGATGGCCCGATATCGGCAGTATTGCCGATATTCCGATATGTATCCGATATGGGTATGTTTCTGAAAATATCGGCAGATTTTGCCGATATTCCGATATGTATCCGATATCGGGCCGATATGGCTATGTTGGCTGGGTAGCTGGTCTCTAAATCATGGAAGGTTGGATGAGAGCGCTTTGTAACGTTAGTGTATGGAAATAGTTCCGTCCTTAGTGTGTCACGTGAAAAAGATTCCAGTGCAATATCAACCCGTGCAATGTCAAATGATATTGCATCCTTGGTTCATATGGAAACAAGAAGGAACAATATCAAAGTATACAATAACATTCGGATATAAGATTATCTTGGGAAACGATGCTCAGTTCAGAATTGATTCTGCTTCTTGTAAGTAATAACATTAAACAATATAACTTGTCAACTAATTGAAGGATATTCGGATGAAAATATTTCATATCATAAATGGGATGATGAATACCAAAATGAATTTTTACATGACATTACGTATGGAATATCTGACCTTGAACAAACATTTAAGGAAGGGATTGATAAAAAAAAAAAGCGATAAAGATATTTTATTTTGATGAAGCCGTTTTGCTTCCTTTTGGGGAGGGGCTTGGTTTTGGCAATTATATAAGCTGGCAGATTGTCTTATGTATATTTTCATTATCAAAGTTGCATATTGTTTCATTCATCTGCTGTATGGCTTTAATAATGTGTGCTTATCTGTGTTTAGATATATGTTGTTTTTTATATCCAACTGGCAAGCTTAGTATATTGTAGTAAATTATCCTCAGGTATTTGTGTGCGTCCCTCTTCTTTTTGTCCTGCCATTTTGCCAAGATCTTTAAAAGTTGGATACTTACATGTCCCTGTTGATATATATATTCCAAACCCCTTACAGTGTTCCACATGTTACAAATTTGGACACCACGAAAGTAAATGTAGAAAAAGCAATGAAGAAAAAGTGTGCCGTCGTTACGCTAAATTATGTTCTAATCATGATACTGATGTTGCTGACTGCAAAATTCCACTTAAATGTTTGAACTGTGATGGTGAACATTATTCCACCTCCCGCTCCTGCCAATTTTTGAAACGGTAGAAGGCGATTGTTACCATCAAATATAAAGGTCTTTCATACCCAGCTAGGCAATAGGACTGAAAACAGTGTGGTAACAGGAGCCATTGCTCATCATGTCTTCAAATGTCGTTTTGATTGCGTTGTTGGGTGTTTTACGCCGTTTTCAACATCATATCTGTCAAATCGCACGCACTGTTCACATACTCATGCGTCCTGGGTGATTCAACCCAGCTATGCGTTAGGACTGAAAACAGTGTTGAAAGACGAGCCATTGCTAATCATGATTTCAAAGGTCGTTTTGTTTGTATTGTTGGGTGTTTTACGCCGGTTTCAACGAGAGGCTGTGTGATAACAAGAGTGATACTTTAGTGTAAATTTGTCAGAATCTTTCAGGAAAGTTTCCTGTAAGCAAAGTGCTACTGGTTTATATTTATTGATAAGTAACGATAATTCTTCAAAATTAGAATTTAAACCTCCATAATTCCATTGTAAAATAGTATTACTCATTATCATTGAATACATGAGTAAGACAGAACACAGAATAGGAAGTATGGATTTAATCATTTTGTAAAGGTAATCTTATAATTTTACCTTGCTTATTATTATCTGTAATAGTATCTTCTGCTTCCATGTCTACCCCAAGACACTGGTAGCGGTTATGGTTTTTAATTTGGTCATCGGATCCCTTGGGAATACGATCCGACGCAACCACTTTACTTGAACTTTTGTTTTTATTTGGTCTCGGACTCTTTTGAGTTTGTTTTGAGCTAGAAGTTGATGTTTTGGGGCTGTACTTTTTATTTTCAGTGACAACTTTAATTTGTTCAATAACTTTAAGAGGTTCAACAACTGTATTAGCTTCAATAACTTTAAAGGGTTCGGTTTGAACAGCTACATCAGTCTGGGTGATAGCATCTTTCCTTTCCACGGGCTTAGAAGAGTTATTTTTGGTGACATTAGCATATGAAACGGTCAAATTGAATCGGGCTTCAACAATTTCCTTCTCCCGTTTCCACACAAAGCAGGAGCGGGAGGTAGAATAATGCTCACCATCACAGTTTGAACATTTAAGTGTATTCTTACAGTCATTCACATCTGCATCATGTTCTGAACATATTGCAGTGCAACGACGGCAAATCTTTTCTTCTGTAGATTTTCGACATTTGGATTCATGGTGGCCATACTTATAACAGTTGTGACATTGCAAGGGATTAGGGATGTACATGTCAACAGGGACATTTAAGTATCCAACTTTAAGGGATCTTGGCAAAATAGCAGTGTTGAAAGTTAATACTAATGTGTGTGTTGGTCTCTTGATATTGTCCCTGTAGGAAGTCATCCTTCTGACATGGACGACCAGTTGGTCGGCCAGTTCAGAAGCAATTTCCTCCTCAGAAACTCCTGCAAGGTCTGGGCATCTTATAATTCCTTTGGATGTATTTAAAGTATTATGGGCGGAGCATTTGGCAGAGATATTGAAAAAATGTTTTTAATTTTAAGAGGTTGTCTGCATGTGCTTTCTTCTCAACTTCAATGAGGAGAGCACCTGATTTCAATTTTTTAACATACTTAGGTGAACCAGCAAGAGAAAGAAGGCATTTCTGTATAACGAAAGGTGAAAGGGAAGATATAGGCTGTTCGGATAAATTTGATTCAATCAATAAGAAGCGGGGAAATGAAGGGTTTGAAGTGTTGCCATTTGGTTTGTCGATATCGGAGTGCGAGTCCATTTGAGTACGTGTGCGTTTTTTGTTTTGAGGATCCATGTTTAAGTTTTTTTATTTCGTCAACCCCGGCCCCCACCGCCACGGAGTCCAACAAGGAAACACGATACATGGAGCGGAAATACAGCTCCTCGTGTCAGGGGTACACAGATGGTATACTTAAATACCGCGGATAAGTTAGTGCTTCAAGGAAGAACATGGATGTGTCCCCCATATCAGGGATCCGCCATGCAAGTCAGTGCCCCCGACCAAAACATCCGCACCACCCAATTAGCCCATTAGCCCATAAAAGACGAGGCACAATAAATTGTAAACTTTATGCAAATTAAATATGACTTCGAACTTAAAACACCGATATGTGGCATTCATGCCCAATGTCTTATAAGAAGCGTCTCCGTTGAGGCAGGATGATAACCTTCATGCTAATTTTTTAATATTTGGATGACAAAATGCAACATGTATGATAGTATATTAACTACTTTAACAGTTTAAATTGTAAAACCAGTTTTTAAATTGTTACTCAACAAGTTCACTCATAAAAAAACCCAATAAAATAGGCGCAACATGTATGTTTTATTGTAGTTGAAGAAAAAAGCCGGCATCCCCAAAACAATATATGTTATCCAGCTAACCAAACTCAAAGTACATGCAATGAGTCAAAAGATCCGGATCGCAAACTGTCGGGTCATGGTAAGAGAATATCTTTATGTATTCCCTCAACCTGTTATATGAAATTGATTTAGTAGCTTAGATTTGGATAAAGCTCAAATAGAGACAAGAGTAAAGCACACATTTACACCACAGGCAGTCATTTGATATCATAGAAATTTTTCACACTTCCGTATCTACACAAGTATTCTCCTCCTTAGTGGTAACATTTATTAGACAAAAAGATAACTGTTCCTTTATATTAA
Organism: Serripes groenlandicus; assembly: GCA_031761405.1. Taxonomy (NCBI): domain Eukaryota; kingdom Metazoa; phylum Mollusca; class Bivalvia; order Cardiida; family Cardiidae; genus Serripes; species Serripes groenlandicus. The sequence goes on from JASEVX010000559.1 coordinate 42,593, forward strand.
ACCATGATAATCAGCGGGCGATTCAGGACCATAATGACCCTCTTGTACATGGTGAATATTTAGAGAAAATTTCAAACATCTTTCTGTGATAAGCTATATGGCCCAGGGCCTTGATATTTGGTGTGTATCTCATCTCGTCATTTGTATTAAAGATTGCTTAGATTGAGCCCAATTCTGAGAGCCATTTAATCATGTAGGGCCATCATGGCCCTCTTGTCACGTTTTGCTCAAATGAGCACAAATTGCTTATGATGAACTTTTAGGATCATTGGTTGTAAGTAGTCACTGTCCTGTTTTCTGGCTTAGAGCAGACCAAGTTTAAACAAAAGAATTGTCCTATAGAATAAGGCTACAGCCCACGGATATTACGGATAATACATACGCCACAAATAATAGTTGATTTTAGTTGATTGTTGCACATTTAGAAGCAGAAACTTTAGTCGCTGGGGAGCCACTAACAGTCATAAGCACTCAACAGTCCACAACAGTGACTTATGATGCTCGGCAGCTTCGGGACAGTCGGCCGACTGCCAGAGACAAGGCAATGGAATCAGACATTGGTATGTTTATATATTTTGAATGTGTGTGTACACGAGTTTATGTAGCACATCTAAGGAAACAAGTTTTCTTACTGAAAGCAGATGAATAAAGAGATTTACGTGTAAAATACTGCTCCAATAGCCCATTGATATTAGATATTACAACATTTGCATACTGACGACGAGATTAACATATGCGCCACATACATGTATTATAATTGATCTTTACTCTTTCATAAGCAGAACCTTCACATTGTTATGTTTATAGATTCCTATTGTGTGTGACTCCGAGAGACGAGGCAATGGAATCAGAGATTGGTACGTAAATTTATATATTTTGTGTATGTGTGTGTGTGCATGTGAGTTTATGTAGCAGGCTTCTATTAATATACAGTTATTGACATCATGGTTTTCAAATGTTCTGTTATGTTACGTTTAAGTCACATAATTTATATTTCACTTTGCAGACCTTGTTGGAACAGTCACTAAAAAAGAAAATTGTAGCTTTGGATCAAACGCATCATCTTCCAGTTTGGAGCTGCAGATAACAGTATGTTTGTATTCTGTTCAGTTTCTTTTCCCACATTGAAATATCTTTTCAATCTTTAGAAAGCATCATCGGAAAAAGAAACTTTCTATCCTTTGGTGCAACATCCACAATGTTGTTTGGTCCTTTTATTATCCCCTTGTCAAACAGAGTTTGAGAGGGGATATAGTAACGGGGCTGTCCGTTTGTTTGTGCGTCCGTCCATAACAACCTTGTGACCACTCTACACTGAACATCCTTTGACCGATCTTAACCAAACTCGGTATACAGTTAGTATATGGCAAGGTCTAGAAACCTATTTATTTTCAAGGTCATACGGTCAAGGTCAAAATTGGACTGACTATTTTCCCATATAACAACCTTGTGACCACTCTACACTGAACATCCTTTGACTGATCTTAACCAAACTTGGTATACAGTTAGTATGTGGCAAGGTCTAGAAGCCTATTTATTGTTAGGGTCAAGGTCAAGGTCACAATTGGACTTGCACTATTTTCTCTTATAACAACCTTGTGACCACTATACACTGAACATCCTTTGACTGATCTTAACCAAACTTGGTATACAGTTAGTATATGACAAGGTCTAGAAGCCTTTTTATTTTCAAGGTCAAGGTCATTATTGGACTTTCCGTTTATAACAACCTTGTGACCACTCTACATTGAACATCCTTTGACTGATCTTAATCAAACTGTGTATACAGTTAGTATATGGCAAGGTCTAGAAGCCTATTTATTTACAAGGTCAAGGTCAAAATTGGACTTTCCGTTTATAACAACCTTGTGACCACTCTACACTGAACATCCTTTGACCGATCTTAACCAAACTGGTATACAGTTAGTATATGGCAAGGTCGAGAAGCTTATTCATTTTCAAGGTCATACGGTCAAGGTTAAAATTGGACTATTTTCCCATATAACAACTTTGTGACCACTCTACACTGAACATCCTTCGACCGATCTTAACCTTGCCATACAGTTAGTAATATGGCCAAATATGGAGACAAGGACAAACTACACTTAGTTCTCTGGTACATAACATTAATAACAATTTGATAAAAGCAAAGACAAATAACTTTAGTTTTCTAGTACATAACATTAATATCCAGGTCATTGGCAATATTTTTTAAATTAAATACGTGGAGACAAGGACAAACTACACTTAGTTCTCTGGTACATAACATTAATAACAATATGATAAAAGCAAAGACAAATAACTTTAGTTTTCTGGTACATAACATTAATATCCAGGTCATTGGCAATATTTTTTAAATTAAATACCGAGGGGATACATCCGCTTTGCGGTGCCCTTGTTTTTTTCTGACAGACATCTTTTACCACATCTCGGCAGACAAAGGATGATTGCTTAAAACAAATAACTTCTCCATTCCCCAAAAAGGCAAATTTTGTTAACACTCCCAGAGGCTGCAATTTTTGCTTCAGCAGTTTAAAAGTTGTCAGAATGTTTGTCTTAAAAATGTCTAGGTCAAGTTCAAATATGGGTCATATTGTGTAAGAAACTAGGTCACTAGGCCAAATTGAATGGAAATCTTGTTAACACAGTAGAAGCCACATTTTTTGCTTTAGCAGCTAAACTGAATGATATCTAAGCCAAGTTCGAATATGGGTCACGCCGGGTCAAAAACTAGGTCACTAGGCCAAATTGAAGGGTAATCTTGTAAACACTGCCGAGCCCCGGTAGCGACGCGGGCTGTCAATCGAGGGGTTGTGAGTTCGAATCCCGGCTCAGCCATCTTTCTTTCTGACGATTGACAAAAGTCATTGCGACACGCGTCATTCGTCTTCCACCAATGGGCTAAGTCTATGTGGAAAAGCAGCCAGTTGCTTGGGAAGATTGTTGTGTGGAGTACTGGTGTGAGAAAACCAGGAAACACATGAGTAGGTGAACTGGCCGCCGTGATATGACTGAGAAATGGTTACAAACGGCGTTAAACCCCAATCAATCAATCAATCAATTGTTACCACTCTGGAGGCCACATTTTCAACTTGAGCATGTTGAAACTTTATCAGAATGTTTGTCTTGATGATATGTAGGTCAAGTTTGAACATGGGATATGTTGGGTTAAAAAGTAAATCACTAGATTAAATTGAAGGAAAATCTTGTTAACATCCTAGAGGCCGCAATTTTTGTTTCAGCAGTTTGAAATTTTGTCAGAATGTTTGTCTTAAAGATATCAAGGTCAAGTTTAAATATGGGTCATGCCCGGTTAAAAACTAGGTCTTGAAGGAAAATCTGGTTAACAGTCTGGATACTGCATTTGTATACGACCGTTTCTTAAAAACGGTACGTATTATGGTATGGTCATGTCCCTCCGTCCGTTCGGGTTTTCCGCACTTTTTTCTTACATACTTTGAGCTATTGAGCTGAAATTTTGTATAAGGTAGTGATGTGTCACAGATCAAGTTCATATTTCCTGGGATTTTGAATGTGTTATGCCCCTTTTTGGACTTAGAATATTTGTTTTCCGCACTTTTTTTCTACATGCTTTGATGTATTGAGCTGACATTATTTATATGGCTTTGTAATCGAGTGTCACAGATCAAGTTCACAATTCCTCGAATTTTTTCAATTTTTGAATGAGTTATGCCCCTTTTTGGACTTAGAATATTTGTTGTCCGCACTTTTTTTCTACATGCTTGGATATATTGAGCTGAAATTATGTATATGGCTTTGTAAATTAGACTACGCATATCTTGTTTATGGCTCAGCACGAAAGTCGTACATTGCAACACTTGATACCATTCACCATCAGGGTTTACGGCTAGCCTTGGGCGCTTTTTGAACCTCGCCCGTCAAAAGTCTACGTAGAAGCCAATGAACCATCGTTAAATTTACGCGGGAAAAAACTAGCTATGCAGTATTTCTTAAAACTTAAGTCTAATCCTTCAAATCCCACTCATAGAGTTGTTTTCAACCCTTTATACCAGGAATTATTTTTAAAGAAGGAACGGTCCAGAAGTCGCAAAGCTTGATATTGATCTTGACGACATACCGAAGCAAGATATTTCAGATGCCCCAGCTTGGACTCTAAGTAGTCCATCATTCATTTATGATCTTGCGACCGATAAAATGGCCTGCACAGATCCTATTGTTTTTAAATCCAAGTATATAGAAATTAAGAATACATATTATAACTTTGAGCGTATTTATACGGATGGTTCTAAGGATGGCAAAAGGGCAGCTGCTGCCGCAGTTCCTGATGGCGATGTTATAACATTTCGACTACCAGATAATTCTTCAATTTTTTCCGCCGAGTTAGAGGCAATATATTTAGCTTTGGACTTTATTAAATCAGAAGGTTATTGGCGGTATATTATATTTACCGACTCATTGTCTGCTATGCAGGCACTTCAGAATGAGAAAATTAAAAATCCTCTTGTTGTTACTCTCCTGTCTAAACTATCATATATATGTGCCACATCAAATGTAGTATTTTGCTGGATCCCCAGTCATATGGGCATTCGCGGTAATGAACAAGCTGACTTAGCAGCAAAATCTGCTCTTTCACAAGATATCTTCCCATTTAAAATACCTCATTTTGATTTTGGACCTTTAATAAACGTTTTACTATACGATGATTGGCAAAGTGATTGGTATGAGCAAGTGAATAATAAACTCCACTCAATCAAGGCAGTACTTGGTGAGTGGCTGCAAGCTTTACGATCCTTTTGCCGAGAAGAAATTGTTCTGGCTCGTTTACGCATTGGACACACATGGTTAACTCATGCATACTTACTGAAAGGTGAGGAAGCACCTCAATGTATTCCATGTTATACACAACTTTCAGTACAACACATTCTTCTGGAATGTGCCGATTTCGCCCCAATACGTGATAGATTTTTCAAGGCTCAAAGTATGCGTCAGCTCTTTGAGTCTGTCAAACCGGAACTTTTATTTGATTTCCTTAGGGAAATTAATATTTTTAATAAGATATGATTATTTCTTAAATCGTGCTTTTGCACATGCATTACTTTTACAGATCATGTTCCACATTTCCTTAGATATTATTTATCTTCATGTTAAGTATTACATAGTAATGTTGGGCTTGTTTACCTATATCTTATTATCCCCCGCTTTTTCGAAGAAAAAAGGGGGGTTATTAATTTGGGTTTGTCCGTCTGTCTGTCTGTTCGTCTGTCTGTCACACTTCGTTTCCGTGCAATAACTGCCACAAATGTTAACCGTTTTTTTTTCAAACTTGGTAACAAGGTTAAATGCCTTAAGGGCTAGGCCAAGTTCGATCGTCACTTTCGGCGGACTTTATTTGGTGTAGTTATGGCCCCTTATTTAACAAAAAATGTCGTTTGTTGCTGTTTCCGTGCAATAACTGCCACAAATGTGAACCTTTTTTTTTTCAAACTTGGTAACAAGGTTAAATGCCTTAAGGGCTAGGCCAAGTTCGATCGTCACTTTCGGCGGACTATATTTGGTGTAGTTATAGCCCCTTATTTAACAGAAAATGTCGTTTGTTGCTGTTTCCGTGCAATAACTGCCACAAATGTGAACCTTTTTTTTCAAACTTGGTAACAATGTTAAATGCCTTAAGGGCTAGGACAAGTTCGATCGTCACTCTCGGCGGATTTTATTCCTACAATATTTCCTGCAAGCGGGGGATATAAATTTCATGAATTTGCTTGTTTTACGTTGGCTAACATGTTATTTTATATATATTTTACGTATCGCATACATCATGTTTGATTATTTCATTAAGTAAATTAAAACACCATTCATTCATTCATTCCCACTCATAGAGTTGTTTTTAACCCTTTACTTTTAAAGAAGGAACGGGTAATACCGCCTTTTGGTATCCGTTACGGCCCAGAAGTCGCAAAGCTTGATGTTAATCTTGAGGACATCGCGAGGCAGGAGATTTCATATTCTCCACCTTGGACTCTAAATAGTCCATCATTCATTTATGATCTTGCGACCGATAAAAAGGCCTGCACAGATCCTATTGTTTTTAAATCCAAGTATATTGAAATTAAAAATACATATTACTTTGAGCGTATTTATACGGATGGTTCTAAGGATGGCGAAAAGGCTGCTGCCGCCGCAGTTGCTGATGGCGATGTGATAACATTTCGGTTGCCAAATAATGCTTCTGTATTTTCTGCCGAGTTAAAGGCAATTCATTTGGCTTTGGATTATATTGAATCCGAAGGTTATTGGCGATATATTATTTTTACTGACTCATTGTCTGCTATGCAGGCTCTTCAGAATGACAAAATAGATAACCCTATTATTGTTAACCTCCTTGCTAAGTTATCGCTTATTTGTGCAACAGCACATGTAGTATTTTGCTGGACCCTAGTCATATGGGCATTCACGGTAACGAACATGCTGACTTGGCAGCAAAGTCTGCTCTTTCACAAGATAGTTTACCTTTTAAAATACCTTATTCCGATTTTAAACCTTTAATAAATGTTTTACTTTACGATAAGTGGCAAAGTGATTGGAACTGCACTCAATCAAGTCAGTACTTGGAGAGTGGCTGCCAGCTTCTAGATCCTGTTGCCGAGAAGAAATTGTCCTTGCTCGTTTACGCATTGGGCACACATGGTTAACTCATGCATACTTACTGAAAGGTGAGGAAGCACCTCAATGTATTTCATTACTCTTACTGATCCTGTTCCACATTTCCTCAGATATTATTTATCTTTATGTTAAGTATTACATAGTAATGTTGGGCTTGTTTGCCTATATCTTATTTTATATCGGCTAACATGTTATTTTATATCTATTTTAGGTATCGCATACATCATGTTTGATTATTTCACCATTTACATTAAGTAAATTATTGAGCGCCCAAAATGACCTTAGTTGTCAACGGGCCTTAAAACACCATTAATTCATTCCTTTCATTTCATTGCCTTTTGTTTTTTAGATGATGAAGGCAGCGACTCCTTTTTAGTGCCTGAATCTATAACACACTTTGGATTTAAATCTGGAAGGGTTTCAAAGATTTCTTCCAACTCATCGTTGTCAGTTGACGCAGGTGATTCCCCTGATGTATTCTTTTTTTTCTTCTTCCTCTCAAACTTTTCTTTCAGACATTTCACTTTTAGGCGACATTTGAGAAATTGTATTTGTATTTGTTAACCTCTGTGGCAATAGTGTTCCACTTATTACGTGTTAATGTTTTTGACTCTTCAGTTTCTTTTAACTTTGTTAGGAGCATTTCTTCGGCAGAGGGAGTCCATTTTGAAGCAACACTAATCTGTAACTGTTCTGTAGATTCTATAAAGAAATGTATTGCTATATATTAATGTGGTGTCTTGTCCATACAAACGTTTTATTATTAATAGTTAACTTTGGTTGAATTTAAACAAAAGGCAATGTGCTCCTGAGCTTACATACATTTGCCAATGATGATTAATTAATTGAGGCAATGCTGAACTTCCATTACACATAAGTATGTATATAATTCATCAATCGTTAGGTGTAGACTTATTGTACTTGTAACATTAGAACACGAAAGTGAAATAAACTAGAACTATCACTGAAGGTGATGAATACCCCCCCCGAACATCACAATGACACAGTATATACAATATACTGTAACAGTTGATGCTTTAGAGGTGGAAAATGAGCTTTATTGGAAGGAGCTCCCGGCTATTTTGAGTAATAAAGCAATAGACTTGATTGAATTCTGACCAGGGGTTTTCGTAAACATGGATCATGCACAACTAGGCATGGTACTTATCACTTCTTTGAAGTATCATTAAATTCTGACCAGGGGTTATTGAGATTTAGCGTCCACAAGATTCCGACTACAGACAGACAAGCAATGTATAAAAATCATCAATGTTGGTGTCACCTACATACCAATCTAATAAAAATACAGTTCTTAATTGATCAAACTTTTGGCATTGAAATACTTGAATACATGACTTTCAGGATGTTAATTTTATCATTACTTTAGGAATATGGAAAAATGTAATAGACTTTATAAATGACAGTAGTACTGTGGTTATACATTGCTGTTTATAGTCAGCTCAACTGTAATGCAAAATATTGCTTACCTGTATTCACCGTCAATGTATATATTTGTCTCCCCAGAATGTTCTTGTGCTGTCAGAGACGGTAAGCTTTGTGTTACAAAAACATGTACAAAACATGTCCAACAAGCAAATTCAGAGAATCATGGTCCCCCGCCAGGGTCAAGGTCACAAAAATTGGTATTGATGGAAAGGGGTTGTCACAAGGAATACACATGTGAAATATGAAAGCAGTACCTATTACGGTTCAGAAGTTATGACCAAGGTTAAAGTTTTTGTGACAGCGTGACTGACGGACTGACGGACGGACTGACTGACGAATGAGAAATAATAGTCCCCAGCTTTCGCTAAAAGCGGGGGACAAAAAATCATCCAACCGGAACGCAAACACGATATGCGCATCTACACTTGGTGGTGATCCTTCCTATAAAGTTTCATCAAATTCCAAAAAGCGGTTGCAGAGAGATAGCCCGGAAATGAATTAAGTCATACATAGCCGGATGGTGGGGTAAAACTCCGTGAAAACTCATTCAACCGGAACGCAAACACGATATGCGCATCTACACTTGGTGGTGATCCTTCCTATAAAGTTTCATAAAATTCCAAAAAGCGGTTGCAGAGAAATAGCCCGGAAATGAATTTAGTCATACATAGCCTGATGGTGGAGTAAAGGGCCATAACTCCGTGAAAAATCATCCAACCGGAACGCAAACACGATATGCGCATCTACACTTGGTGGTGATCCTTCCTATAAAGTTTCATCAAATTCCAAAAAGCGGTTGCAGAGAGATAGCCCGGAAATGAATTAAGTCATACATAGCCGGATGGTGGGGTAAAACTCCGTGAAAAATCATCCAACCGGAACGCAAACACGATATGCGCATCTACACTTGGTGGTGATCCTTCCTATAAAGTTTCATCAAATTCCAAAAAGCGGTTGCAGAGAAATAGCCCGGAAAAATGAATTTAGTCATACATAGCCGGATGGTGGGGTAAAGGACCATAACTCCGTGAAAAATCATCCAACCGGAACGCAAACACGATATGCGCATCTACACTTGGTGGTGATCCTTCCTATGAAGTTTCATAAAATTCCAAAAAGCGGTTGCAGAGAAATAGCCCGGAAATGAATTTAGTCATACATAGCCTGATGGTGGGGTAAAGGGCCATAACTCCGTGCAAAATAATCCAACCGGTACGCAAACACGATATGCGCATCTACACTTGGTGGTGATCCTTCCTATGAAGTTTCATAAAATTCCAAAAAGCGGTTGCAGAGAAATAGCCCGGAAATGAATTTAGTCATACATAGCCTGATGGTGGAGTAAAGGGCCATAACTCCGTGAAAAATAATCCAACCGGAACGCAAACACGATATGCGCATCTACACTTGGTGGTGATCCTTCCTATGAAGTTTCATAAAATTCCAAAAAGCGGTTGCAGAGAAATAGCCCGGAAATGAATTTAGTCATACATAGCCTGATGGTGGGGTAAAGGGCCATAACTCCGTGCAAAATAATCTTACCGGAACGCAAACACGATATGCGCATCTACACTTGGTGGTGATCCTTCCTATGAAGTTTCATAAAATTCCAAAAAGCGGTTGCAGAGAAATAGCCCGGAAATGAATTTAGTCATACATAGCCTGATGGTGGAGTAAAGGGCCATAACTCCGTGAAAAATAATCCAACCGGAAAGCAAATGTTAACCATGTGAAAATATTATCCAAAAGTGCATACCCGCTGTACCCTATTTCTGTGGTAGGGACCTACCTCTTTCCAAGGACAGCAAACCCAGAGAGTTTCCCAGTAACTGTGCTTACTCAGCATCCCTCTGTTCAGCAACTGGGAGGCTAGGTGGGTATGAGTCGACTATGTTTTGAAAGGACTATGACTCTAGTGTAGTGTTACCATGCATTTTCATGTGATATTTGCAATTGCAGAACATATAACACATTTTGTTCTGAAAATAGGAAAAACCCATGTTACTCTTGAAATAGTTGTCAACATTGTTTTTGAAGCACTGGAGCTAGTTACCACATATTCTGGAGGATCATTCCATGCATTAATTATTTTCTTGAGAAGTTATGTCTAAAACCCTGATTGGGGTATATACCTCCGATTGGCAATAATCCCCAGCCTGTTAATTGGCCATAATTATTATTATTTTTCAGTTTTTACGCAGATTGTCAATGACTGGCTACTAAATAATATACATGTACAAAACGAAATTGGAGCGAATCCTTTGTCAGCATTAATACGGTATTTCGATGAGATGTAAACGAAATGCATATATATTAACAGCAAAAATGTGACTTTAAACAATGGTCAGTGCAGAATACGATATTGAAATATGCTAAAACGTCCCTAAAATAATTTTTTCCGGTCAATTACAACTCTGGAACCTACCAGTTAGACATTTTCCGCCATGCTGGATATCCGTTCGCCGCTCGTCGTTGACCGGCGCAATGCGGGGTATTTCGTTGTTCGCCGGTACAACGGCGTACGCCGCTTGAGCGAATCAAGTTGCACCATTGAGACGATATTCAGAGCGCAATTTTGTTACAACCACTTTGGTTCACGGTCAAAGGTCATATAACTATATTTTGTGTAAGCTCCATACCTTTAAACAGATGGAAGGATTTTGAAATAAAATACCACAAATGTTTGAGATGATGTGCAGATCGCATATGTTTGCCGTACTAAAATTTATTTTAAATATCATTATGAGCTCCAACAAGAGGCCCATGAGGGCCTATGCTCTACTGGCATTGATCTGGCTTGTTTCAAAAGGAACCAATGTGTCATCAATATTCAAATACCATCTAAGTTTTGGTGAAGATCAGATAGTAAATGGAAGCTCTATTGTGTTCACAAGCTGTATTATAGCAATTTTGACAATTTCAAGGGCCATAATCCAGTCATGAATAGGCTGGCTGGTTTTCGAAAGGAACCGAGCTCTCATGAATATCTAACTACTGTATAAGTTTGGTTGAGATACAATCAAAAGACTGTATCGTGTTAACAAGAAATTGTTTACGGACGGACGGACGCACGCACGGACAAATCGCCACGACATAAGCCTTCTACCCTTTGGCCAGTAGAGCTAAAAATGAAACAGTGTTTACTCCTTTGGTTATGTAAAAGGTACCAACAGAATTTAATTTAAAAAAAGGAATTACCATCCAGGGATTGAACAGTGTTAAGCTCTTTAAGTTTCCACCTGTTTGAAGTTCTTAAAGGAACACTTATTTCTGCATGGTCCATATAGAGTTTCTTCACTCGTTTAACAGGGCTAAAATAAAGAAAACAAACTGCAATGATTATACATACGAGTAAGCCATCATATAAAATAGTTCTGACTTAATTTTGTTATCAAATATTTGAACCATGTATTGTGACGGCATGTTTCGAACATCACAGACTACTGACATAAGTCTTTGCATTTTGTTTACGTTTTAATCATACGCCAAGTCAAGCTTGTTACCTGGTGACCAGGCTAGGATCAGATTGCACTGCCTCTGGTGAGGTCATACCAAATACTTTAAAAATGTTAGAAATGGTTGCCCCCCATGGCAATCAGTGTTGCGGGGTTAGCACTGGTTGGCCAGTGTCTGGTGGTCAAATATCCCATTATAATAATGTTTTGTTGTGTTATTGTATCTTATAAATAATAATGTATTTGCATATTTTAGTTAATTTTCGTATGAATATAGAAATATGATATGCGTAACAGTGGCCACCATTTTGTTTATGCAAATCTTCTAACCAAATACTATTTAGGTCCGTTTTATTAATTATTTGCTGAAATAATAATATATTTTGAATAAAACATTGCATTTATTGCTCAGTAATGACTAGACTCTACCAGTCTCCACTGTCCCGCATATCATATTTCTCTATTCATACGAAAATGAACTAAATAAATACATTATTATTTTTTATTTATATGAAACAATAAAAAAATATTTTATTCGTTTCAATACAAAAACACAAAACATTGATATACTGGGATATGACCTACAGACTCTACCATACTCTGTTTAGTTATACCCCTGGTTGGCAGATGTCAGGATAAATAGACAAGTAGTAGGATATACTGGTAACTTATACAAGAAACACAATGTTGTAACTGAATAATTATGGAAAGCAGCATTAAACACCCAACAATAAAGCAATTGACAAGTATATTTGAATCTGAATTGATATCTTGACATCTAGACAATTTGTTATATTTGAAGGACGAAAACAGATCGTTAAACGCATCGCCTTTTACAATACCCCAGCCCCTTCGTCCTCCGACTTGACCAACTATAAACATATCGATATAAAGTTTCTTACACATGTTGTGTACGAGATGCAAGTGCTGGAGTACATTCCTCTTTGAACTCAAATTGCATGAACACACCAAGCATTGGAATGTTCTCCTCCTGTCCAAATAAACATCCCTCATGTTTTCGAGTTTTCTCGAGGTCGCCATCTTTGAGATTACTTCGGTGACGTAATGCCGACGTAATGAGGACTTAAATCTGCCGGGATCCGGGACCGAAAATGAAATATTATTTTGTCTTCGTTTCTGTTATGATTGAATTTTTTAAAAATTAAACATATTTTTAAGATATTTTGATATCATAGTGCAAATATTGATATTGGGCACCAGTAGTCAAGGTTTCTGTACTCTGCATGCGTTTTCAGTTCTTTTTTAAACCTACCTCTAATTATTTCAATCGCCGACAAACATCAAAATCCACCCGTCTTTAATTTCTTTTATTTTTGATGCTTTACGCACTTTGTAACTGTCCATTATGATGACTTGTTTTTAGCTCACCTGAGCTTTGCTCAAGGTGAGTTATTGTGATCGGCTTTTGTCCAGCGTCCGTCGTGCGTCAACTTCTTCTCCTCAGTAACCGGTGGGTCAATTTGGATTAAACTTCACAGAAAGCATCCTCTCAATGACCTCACCAGAATTCCTTCAAATTTTTGGGATCCATGCAAAATTCTTCTTCTCCCAAACTGGTTGGCAGATTTTCAAATAATTTTGTAAAAAATGTTCCTTGGATGACCCACTATCAGATTCCTTCAAGCCATGTTGATTGGAAGAAAAACATGGCCGCCAGGGGGGGGGGGGGGGGGGGCTATTTTGCCTTTTATGGCTATAGTGAAAACTTCTCCAAAAGTGTCAGGCCGATTTTCAAATAATTTTGTAGAAATGTTCCTTAAGTGACCCACTATCAGATTCCTTCAAGCCATGTTGATTGGTCGAAAAACATGGCCGCCAGTTGGCAGGGCTGTTTTGCCTTATATGGCTATAGTGAACATTTACAAAATCTTCTCCCAAACTGGTTGGCAGATTTTCAAATAATTGTAGAAATGCTCCTTGGATGACCCTCTATCAGATTCCTTCAAGCCATGTAGATTGGTAAAAAAACATGGCCGCCAGGGCGGCGGGGCTATTTTGCCTTATATTGCTATAGTGAAAACTTAAAAAATCTTCTCCTCCGAAAGTGTCGGGCCGATTCTCAAATAATTTGTGTAGAAATGTTCCTTGGGTGACCCACTATCAGATTCCGTTGATTGGTAGAAAAACATGGTCGCCAGGGGGCGGGGCTATTTTGCCTTGTATTGCTATAGTGAAAACTTAAAAAATCTTCTCCTCCAAAAGTGTCTGGCCGATTTTCAAATAATTTTGTAGAAATGTTCCAAGGGTGACCCTCTATCAGATTCCTTCTAGCCAAGTTGATTAGTCAAAAACATGGCCATCAGGGAGGGGGCGGGGCTGTTTGGATATTTAATGTTTGCCTATTGGCCGTGGAGCGATACTGGCCCTCTTCAAGCCAAGTTGATTGGTTTGAAACTATGGCCGCAGGGGGCGGGGCTTATATAGCTAAAGTGAAGGGAAAAAATCAGGTGAGCGATTCCAGGGCCATGATGGCCCTCTTGTTTAGTTTTCAATCAACAGAACTAATGCGTAATAATTGTTAATTACATTAACGCAGTTTGTTTAAATTTCCCTAAACAGAGTCAACTGTTTGACATGTACACACAAACAATACACGCGCAGACTGGTTTAAGTAATTTTACCCGATAAACGTATCATAAATATATATGAGGGAAAGGGTTAACATACTTCAAAATTGTAGTTTACCCTTCTTGCTAGAATAACAATAAGTGTTTCTTTATTTTGCTATCTTTACAAACTATATGGAAAACTTAATGTAATTCACTTTATTATATACCTATCAATGATTTACTGGGATTTATCAGTTAATTAATTCTTGTAACTTTCACAGTTAATATCGTCACTAGTGATGATATCACTTTTGGAGTGATAATATCACTTTGCCGGAACTACTTTTTTGTAGCTCAGGATATTTTCATAGAGTAGAATAGCTACACATCATTAGCTGGACCAACATTTTAGATTAAATGAACAGTTTTTATAATTCTTAGAGCTTACCTTGAGTCTTCATTCCTAACTTGAAAATAAACACAATCAGTGCTCTTTTAATTTCATTCCTTTCCTTCTTTTAATCCATGACTGTTCTCTCTGATGTTTATGCAGAAAGTCACATTCCCCTCAGTCAAAGGTGCAATCAATTGATATTTTAGTAAACAAGCACCTATGACCAAAAGACACATTACAATCTGCCTTTACAATGCCTTTTAATGATTGTCCCTTCCTCTCATTTTTCATCAATTGCTTCAATATTGGAGAATAGATAAAATTAGAAGTAATCCAAATGAGTCGTCTGCTCAACTCTCAATATTGAAAATGGCTGATGTTCTAGATGGTCTAACATTAAATCAAATTGAAGACATTTTGAGAACTTCCATCATTTGTTATAGATCTACCTATTAACAATGAACCACAATATTCAGATCAGCCAAGGTTTGGAAACATCAATCAGAATGAAATCAACCAATTTATCAGCAACCAGGAAAATGGAAACACAAAACGCAAAACCTTATCCGATGTGAAATTATTTACAATATTCTGTAAAGAACAAGGGAATACAGGCCAATTGAACAATTAACTGCACAGGAACTGGACCATTACTTTGGCAATTTTATATCAGTTGTGAAAAAAACCAATAACTCCGACTATGAACCTTCATCAATTCGTGGCTTTTTATCAAGTCTAGAAAGATATCTACGCCAAAAGGGTTATGCACAAACCATCAACAAATACCCTAGTTTTCCCCACTGTAACAATGCTATCAAGGCAAAGATGTCCTATCTGAAATCGATGGGCCATGGGAACAAACCGAATGAGTCAGACTAGTTGACTGATCAGGACATCGATAAGCTGTTTGAATGTGGGCAGCTAGGCAATGATAGCCCAATCCAGATTGTAAATCTTCTACATGTGACCTTTTCACTGGTTATGGGAATGAGAGGAGGCAGAGAACAACATCAGTTGAAATGGGGAGACATCGAGATGTGTGTTGATGAAGATGGCGACAAGTACCTTCAACACACACAAGGACTGGAGCTGATCCGAAGAACAGAAGAAAATTCAAGCCGAAAGCATATAATAATAAAGATGCTAACAGATGCCCCATTTTAGCATATGAAACAAGAGGCCCATGAGGGCCTATGCTCTACTGGTATGGTTCTTTGGTCATTTTCAATCCAGAGCATGTATTTATGGTGAAGATCGGATAGTAAATGGAGGCTCTTTTGTTTTCACAAGCTGTATTATAGTAATTTTTACAATTTCATGGGCCATAATCCAGTCTTGCATTGGCGGATCTGGCTGGTTTTCAAAAGGAACTAAGTTTGGTGAAGATCAGATAGTAAATGGAGCCTCTATTGTGTTCACATGCTCAATTATAGCAATTTGGACAATTTCAAGGGCCATAATCGTTTTCGAAAGGAACCAAGCTCTCATGGATATCTAACTACTGTATAAGTTTGGTTGAGATACAATCCAAAGTGAAGACTGTATCGTGTTAACAAGCTCTTTTATAGCAATTTTGACCATTTCAAGGGCCATAATCCAGTCATACATGGGCGGATCTGGCTGGTTTTCGAAAGGAACCGAGCTCTCATGGATATCTAACTACTGTATAAGTTTGGTTGAGATACAATCAAAAGTGAAGACTGTATCGTGTTAACAAGAAATTGTTTACGGACGCACGCACGCACGACGGACAAATTGCCACGACATAAGCCCTTCTGGCCTTTGGCCAGTAGAGCTAAAAAGGAAGGCCAATAGACTAACAGCAATGGAATCGCCCGAAAGTCCATTTTTCCTTTCCATCAATCATTCATTTGGACACAAACCCGCCGCTTTAATGTTTAAAAACTGTCCGATGGGAATCAACCACATATATGGACTTTTGAAAAGCATGAAACAAAATTGTGATCAAATCAAAGGGGAAAAAATCACTAACCACAGTGTTAGAAAGCATTTACTCCAGAAATGCAATGATATTGGTTTACCACCAAACCAAACTATTCAGATAAGTGGACACAAAAACATCGTAAGTGTCAATAACTACAGCAAGATGAATCAGAAACAACAAAAAGAAATTATAGCAATGGCGATAACAAAAACAGCACCAACCCCATTCGGCTCTGGGAATATGACCAACAAGTCTCCAATAATCTACAGTCAAGCGTCAACTTCAAGATCAACATGTGAAATGGATGTCGATTCCATGTTCCACGGGACAACAATTATCCATGGTGGAAC
Organism: Serripes groenlandicus; assembly: GCA_031761405.1. Classification (NCBI taxonomy): domain Eukaryota; kingdom Metazoa; phylum Mollusca; class Bivalvia; order Cardiida; family Cardiidae; genus Serripes; species Serripes groenlandicus. The sequence goes on from JASEVX010000559.1 coordinate 59,395, forward strand.
TTTCAATTTATATCGGCACACTGACAGGAAGGAAGAAAGCCCTGTTCCGAGGAGGAAATATAGAAGACTCCTACCGGTTGAATCTGACACGGACTCTTAATCGGATAACTGAACAAGAATGGGAACTTGAATGGGATGTTATCAGGTCGGAAAAAACTCGTTCTTCGAACTCGTTTTTTCCGACCTGATAACATCCAATTCGCGTGACAGATTTTTAATATCACACAAATGCAGTTGATTATCCTCTCTTTATCACATAAATTGCACTCCGGGAATGACATAAATATCATATGTAACTAGTTACATAAATAGCCGACTCACAGCGCATATGCCGTTTTTAGTGTGACGTCACTATAAATGACATCATATTGTTTACAATTGAATTCCAAAGTTGACAAAAAAACACCTTATCCAATATCTAAATGCAAACCTAGAAGTACCATAAATGATTCAAAACAATGTATTGTTTATACTAATGTTTCATTAGATGAACACAATACAGATTTCAGTTATTACGCTATGTTTAAGAAATTTATTCTGTAACTAGATATCCATGAGAGCTTAATAATTTCGAAAATTAGTATAAATGCATGACAGTATTGTGGCCCTTTAAAATTGGCAAAATTGCTATAATTTATCTCTTGAACAACTTTAAGTCATCATTTTTCAAACCTTTACAGCTTAAAGTTGTCCTATTATAACTTTCCATGATACAGGCGCTTTCTGACGCAAACAGCTTTGTGAAAACATAGTGTCAAAAGAATAAATTGCTCAAAACATGCAATTTCTCCTCTTGCCATTATGTTTTCCACTTTTTGTCATAGGTTATCCATCCAATTATAGAGATTTTCTATTTATTGACAAAATATGATCAAAGCCGTCTGCTGCAGAATTGTTGTATGAGGGAAATAATTATAGGCAGAAATTTAAAAAGAAATGCAAAATAGTATATTCGTTGGATGTAATACTTATAACAACTCCAAATTTCATGGAATGAAAGCCCTGACATTCACTTCCATAAAAAGTTCTCCATAACATTCACAAACAGATCGATAAACAACACTTCACTACTATGAGTCCCTCACTTCACTACTACTAAGTCACTTTCAATTGCAAATTGAAAAAGATTCAGCTATACAATATCTACGCTATTCATGTGCAATTAATTCTCTTTACTTGCTAGAACAATTTAAGACCCTCAATAGTTAAAATGTTACATGATTCACTCATTTATCAATTCTAGTTAAATTGCTAATCCATTTCCCTATTTCAGTGTTCCATTCGTGTAAAGATGTGCGGATTCTTAGATGAAGAACAGACCATCAATACCAAATACGGCCCTAAACAAATGCGAACTGCCATAGTAGCAGATGATTCTGACACCATGAAAATGTCACTGTGGGGAGGAAATGTAAATATGATGAAAAAAGACTCATGCTATCTGTTGACAGGTGTAGTAGGAACACTTTTCCAAGGCAATTTACAAATTAGCACAACAGCTTCAACAGTCTTTGAAGATATCCAACAACTGGAAAACATTAAAGAAGATATGACAAAAATAACGGAGACCCTCCTGTTTATCGGGGAAGTGCAATCTTGCAGAATTGCAACTGCACACAAATGTGTTAATTGTAGTAAATCTTTAGAACATACATCTGACATAATACTAAAGTGCCAATACTGTTTCTCTAAGCAAAAAGAAACTAACCATACAAAGACATTGCATCTACAAGTTAAGAGTGAATCTAAAGGTGTCAGGAAATTTGTAATCTTTGCATCATATTTGGATAAATTCCTGACCAAAAATGATCTCAACATGAAAACAAACGACAAAATTGAAGACTTCCTGTTGATGGCTGATCAAGTTAGCTTATAACATGACCAAACATCGGATGTCGCTATACGTTTGCAGATTAAACTTGCCATCATATCTTGAACCTTTCCTCTCTTATGACAAGTCTGCAACAGACAACTTTGAAAACATTTTATTAACAAAATTGAAAAATCACTAATTAAAGGGAAACATTGTGTCAAAAAAGAAATTGCTCATTTCTCTTGCACACATGATTTTTGACAGCTTTTTAACAACATAGTGACAAAACAGGACTTGCTCAAAAATATCAATTTCTCTTTTTGCCACAAAGTTTTCAACTTTTAGTCATAGGTCATCCATTCAATCCTAGAGATTTTCTTTGTTTTGACAACATATGTTTAAAGTCGTTTGCTACAAAATTGTCATATGACTGAAAGAGTTGAACTTAACACAAAAATGTTTCATAGTCATACTCCTATTAATTTTAAGCTAAACTGCGTCAAGTACAAGTCAAGATATTGTGATCACATTTTGTTCAACGTCTGTCCATCACCAGTCTTCTGCCGTGTTAACACTATTCTTTACAGGCTACATTTTGTATCTGATCTTCATCAAAACGTATAAGCACATTTACCTTAATTTATTCTTAGACAAATTTTAAACTGGGCCATATGAAGACGAAATCTAAATATCTACCCCAGACTAGGTCAAATTAAGAGAAATCTTGTTATCACTGTAAAGGCTACATTTGTAGCTCAGTGGTGCACGACATGTAAAGTGAGCTATTGTGGTCAAATAGATGGAAAATCTTGTAAACAAAAGACGCTGCATTGAAACTTGTTCTGAATGTATGTCTTGTTAACAATTTACAGGTCGCAATTATGGCTTTAGCAATTCAAAATTTAGCCAAACTGTTTGTATTAATGATATCTGTCAAGTTCGAATATGAGTTCAAATCAGTCATAATCTAGGTCACTACAGAACAAGCATATATTTTGACAGTTTGCCATCCATCTTGATCATTGCTACCATAAGCCTAGTTTGCTTTATTGTATTGTAATGTTCGTCCATCTCCATGTAATACATGATGTAATAATGATGTATACATAAAAACTATGCCAAATAGCATTGTGCATGTTTTCTGATTTATATCTATAAGTTTTTATGTCTACTCATTAATTACGTTGACCTTATCTGTTTCACTTGTAAGCTTGTGTGTTTATTTGCTTTAATGTATCATACTTTTGATCCAGGTGTGCACAGCTTGTTTTGAGCTTGCCTTTTCCAAGAAAAGACTAGCTAAACTACTTAGTGTTAGGTGTCACACATAAATTCAGTTTTATCCAGGTATACACAAACTTATTTATTGTGCCAAATGCTTGCTATTTCAAATGCTCTCTCATTTTCATCTTTATTATATATGTCTACTCAATAGCTACATTGAATTTACCTGTTTTATTCTTGAGCACTGCCAGCCTATGCCTTTATTTTGCTTCAATATAACATAAATTTTGATCCAGGTATACACATCTTTATAATGTGCCAAATGCTATTTTTGAGTGCTTTCTCATGTATATATTTATTATGTATGTCTACCTAATAGCTACATTGAATTCGCCTGTTTTATTCTCAAGCGTTGCGAGCTTATGCCTCTACTTTGCTTCAAGTAATATATTTTTGATCCAGGTGTTCACAACTTATTTTTGTGTAAAATGCTATTCTGCATACTTTGTGATTTATCTCTTTATTATGTATGTTTGTTTACCCAATACCTACACAGAAATTTGCCTGTCTTGCCTTAGAACAATGCACTGTTTACGCATAAATGTATAATGTGTTTGCTTAAGCCATACACAATTATTTTCTTGTGTCAAAACATATTTCACCTTTTTAGCTCACCTATGCAGAAAGTGCATAGTGAGTTATTGTGATCACATTTTGTCCAGCATCTAACCGTCGTGAACATTTTGCCTTGTTAACACTCTACAAACTACATTTTGCATCCGATCATCATGGGAGTTTATCAGAATTTTCATCTCCATCAAATCTTGGACGAGTTTGAAACTGGGTCATGTCCAGTCAATACTACTAGGTCACAAGGTCAAATTCAAAGAAAATCTTGTTAACACTCTGAAATGTACAATTTTGGCTTGAACATGTTGAATGAAACTTTGTCATAATGTTTGTCTAAGTGATATCTAGGTCAAGTTCAAAATTGTTTTGTCAGAATGTTTGCTTTAGATAGATCCGGTCAAAAACTAGGTCACTAGGTCAAATTTAAGAAAGATCTAGTTAATACTCTGGAAACCACATTTTTGGCTTAAGCATGTTGAAACGTTGTCAGTTGTCTTAATCATATTTAGGCCAAATGTCAAAAATATTCTAAAACATGTTATATGTTGATAGAACTGAGGTGTTTCTCAGAAATGATGCTGGTTTCGTCATAAACAAATCGGCGAATGTTTAATAAACCCTCCGGTAGCTGAAACTGTTCCTATTCAAGTTGCATTGGGTTCGCCATCAAAGATACGTGTGTCTGTTTCAGGCAAAATAATTCAGGTATGGGATATTTCTGATTTCATGACTGAAATGCAATGCCATTTACTATACTCCTTCGTACATGTGCAATAAAGTGTTTTATGTGTGTCTCAAATGCTAATATACAGTAAATTCGTGTTAAATGTGTTTAACAAGTGATAGCATGTGATATATAACTGTTAACACACAAACAAAGGGGTGTCTCTAGAAAGCCCGAGCGGGCATTAGAATACGCCAGGGCGGAAGAGAGATATTTACAGTTCCACGATTTATCAGTCACCGGCCACTGCCGCTAGTTTAGATCAGATTGACATGTTCGTAACTAACAGAAGGAGTGTCGGCAGTAGCACGAGTGCTGTATGGAGGGCGAGTCTGTTAGGCTATTTGGCGAAGTTTTTTAAGTTCTTAGCTCTCTCGCATATAGGCAAAATGGAGGCCACAGTGTTACGTAAATTTGTGCCGTCCATTGACGGGACTAAGACCTCTATTCAGAGACGACGCAGAACCGAGAGAGTGGAAAAGGGAACGCACCTTAGTGATGGCTCCAGATATGGAGGAGCTGTTGAATAGTACCTGTGTCCAGTCGTGCATCACCAAACTGAGTGAGTGCACAGACACGAGTACGTATTCAAACGTCAGAGGGCTCATTGCCTGTACGATCCGATCATACAGGCAATGAGCCCTCTGATGTTTTGACAGATCGTAAGGAGCGGCGCTCGGCCAAGCGCCATCGCCGGTTTGACACTGACGGAGATTGCGTTGCCCAGTTACCTTATCGAGGATAGTGTGAGATATGCTGTGTCTCGGTCACATATCACAAAACCACACAGTTAGGGCCCTTTAATTTGGTCCTAACTCAAGTCCAGTACCGTTCTCTAGTAAAGGTAAGAGAATTTCTACTGAGGACATTTCGGGGAATAATACACCCATTTGTTTCTCTTCCTGATGACGGATCGAATGAAGGAGGCAGCCCTTACAACTCTTCCAGAATAGGGAAGGCGTGAATCCGGCTGTTTGGCCAAGTGTGGACCATATAATGTCACGATGAAACGGAAAAAGATAGCAACACATATGGCCAGAGAGCATCATCAGCTTCGAGAGGAGACAACCCGTCAGCTGCGACATTCAGCGACAACAGAAGCGATTTATTACGACTTTGGGGATGCACCAAGGGATGCTGTAAAGATTGCATCTTTGACAAAAAGGAAAAGGGCATCGGAAACACCTGCACCACCGTCAACTGAGGTTGACCAAAGAGTGTCCAGAGTGTCCAGAGTGTCCAGGCGACATCCAAAACAAGAAGCTGTTCATTGCCGCCACGGTTCTCATGCAGCAATATGGCACATTTTGAGCGGGCCTTTAGCGAGCCGATGCAATTATTCAATTATTGTAGCTCCTGTTAACACGGCACCAGTGACTGAAACTTCGTGTCCTACAGCCGCCTGCGTCGAAACTTCTCTCCTGTAACCACGGGACCGGTGGCCGGAACTTCGTGTCATACTGCCGCCTGGGTCGAGACCCAGGATTTCTCTCAAGTTCCCACTAGCAGCAACCATCAGCAGAGAAATCGTGTTCTAAGTAATAATTACTAAATAGTAATAAATGTTCCTTTGATGGTCCTCTTTCAAAATTGTTCAAAGACTTACATTCTGTGTAGAATTTTGGTTGCTGCGGCATCAGAACGTGAGAAAATACCCAAATTTAAAAATCCTTTTCCACCATAATCTGCTTGTCTGATTGTAAGCTAATTTTGTAAAATTGTTCCTTGAGTGACCCTCTACAAACACTTTTCAAGCCATATTGATTCGTTGAAAAACAGGGAAGCAAGGCGGAATCAGGAAAGTGGCCAAATGACAAAACTTTATAATTCCATTCTCATTAAAGTTGTTGTTAGATTTCAAGATACGAATGACCTTTAAAATGGCTATTTCTTTAACAGTGTCCACTCCTTGCAGTTTCATTTGCACTCCTGATCAAATTTTCTCTGATATTTACAGTTATATATTTGCTACTAATTTACTATCACTCAGGTGATCGATTTAGGGCCATCTTGGCCCTCTTGTTTTATTTTAGTCTAATACAATGAGTATGTTTTAGGAAGCTAAAGATCTTGGTGGCCCTAGAAAGGAATTTTTCACTTTAGTACTGCAAAGAATTCATGAACAATATTTCAACCCAGTGAAGGAGTGGTCAGAGGATTATGAAAATATTGGTAAAATAATGGGTAAGAATTATTTCTTAATGTTTTTGTGATGCATGTTAAGATTATCAACACTTTTAAACGTGTATGGTATACCTGTCACCTGAATGTTGTTACTTTGATGTACCTAGTTTACTTCTAAGATCAAAGTAATTACTGCCTTTCTCCATAACAGTTTCAAATCAGTTTTACTTTACTAACTTTGCTTTTGAAAACAGTGAATGTATTTAGGTGTGTACCTTGTGTCACACATCACATATCTAGTAACACATTTCTTTCATAATTATGACTGACCATTTATGAAGCCATTAAAGATTGTAAAGGAAAATTTAGTCTTGGTCTATCTTTGTATAGCTGGTTAAATGTATGTAATACTTTGGGAAAATATGCCTGGATCACCTGACCTCTTGTTATATTTGAGCTTGTGAATGTGAACACAATATAGCCAACTTTCTCATTTATGTTCACTATTTACTATACTCAAATAGAAGCTAGGTTCATGTATGTATAATTTTGTTCTAAGAATGGCCAAATCCACACTTGTCAGGATGATAAATTGCACCTAAAATAGGTTCAAATGCACTCATGGGCTTCTTGTTTTTACTTACAGCTTTGAGTACACTACAGAAAGGCAAGTTGCCCAGAATAATGTCTGCGGAATTGTTAACAGAAGTGTTTTTTCAGTGAAGCTCCAAGGAAATTTGTCAAAGATTTGAGAACTGGGTTGGATTCGTTGGGTTTGTTTCAGGTATAATGTATGACTATTCAAAGAAAAACATCTGTTTAGCTTTACTATTTAAAAAACAATGAGAGATATTAACATTACTTACCTAATCGTATTTGATTTTTGTTCTAAAACAGCTGTATTTGGTGTCAATGTCTTAACTCAGGATAAGATTCCGTTTGCACTGTAAGCTTTGTACTTGTAGTGACTTAATGTCTTCCTAGTAATGCAATTTATGTTAACAATTACAAGTTTTACAAAATTATTTGCAATAGTGTACCCTTTCCAACATACAACACATCTACAGCAGATGGACCTCAAAATCATCTAGGCAAAACAAAATAATCTTCAGGAGTCAAATACTGGATATCCCTATTCCTCATATAGACGCCTTCTGACGTCTTTGCAGCATACAACTTTTGAAAACATTTGTGAAAAAAAGGAGAAATTGCTCAATACAAGCAATATCTCCTTTTGCCATGAAGTTTTCAAATTTATTGAACAATTAAACATATTTTTGCCAGGATGTTTTCAGTCATATGCTGACACCCGCATACATGGCACCGGAGTGTCTTTTGCAGACTGCACTTAGTGCAAATCACACCCATTTAAAACAAATTGACATGTGGTCATTGGGCATGATTGCCCATTGTTTGTGCAATCCTGATTCCTGCCATCCTTACACGAAGGAAATAAGTGACTAGCCCATCTTAAACAAAAGAAACGCTCTGGAGCAACTGTTGATCAAGAAGCAAAGACCGACAAAGAATTCGAACACAAATACTGGGAACCAGTCGATGATGTATTCCAAGCCTGATCCGTGGTGGAGAGAAGGCCTGCTGTTCAAGGCGTTCAGCTAGCCTTCAGCAGGAAGACTGCAAGATCACCACAAACTGCAGCTGAACCATTATTGGGTGAAATGACAAATGAAGAGAAAGGTAAGATTGATTTTTGATTGCACCAACTAAAAAAAATCATCCCACCAACAAACCAGGTGTAGAATTTTTCTTAATCCTGATAGAAATTCACCTATTAAGAATTTAAATAATTACGTTGTGAATTCCTGACGGTTTGGGGTCCCGGATGAGAAAGGGACTATAGAATATCCTGGTCCCAGAAATGTTCAAGGTGTCAAACCCTGACCAGGGAGCCTTGAATTTGTAACTTTCATGTTCCGTGTATAAATGTATTTCACTGTGGCAGGGGTGATTTATGATAAAATATTTGGTATAAAGGATCACTACACCAAGTGGATGCATCATGTGCTAGAACCAGGTAGGTTGGTGGATTGGAAAAGACTTATTATCCTTATATTTTATTTTTGAAGGTCTGCATATCAAAATGTTGGCACGGATGGAACCATTTTGAATGCAATGCAAAATGACATGCTGCAAGTATATAAATACAATTAATAAGATGATTTGACCATTTGAGAAAAGATCTTTGAATGAATGAATGTATATTGTTTTACGGCGCATCGACAGCTAAGGTCATTTAGCGCGCATTTAAATTTTAATTATTCATGATCCCTGGGTAAACAAACCAGTACTTGGCTAGAAAATGTGCCTTGCCCAAGGGCACTCCACCATGACCGTAGTGCCGCGACTGGGGATCGAACCCGGGACACCCGGATTCGAAATCCCCGACGCTAACCACAGTGGATTTCTAAAGATCTTTGATTAGGACAAATTTGTAAATGTACCCGTTTTTACCGAGCGATTTGTAAGCGACAATTTGAAGTTAAGGTCTGGTTTAGATGATATTGGCAACCACCATGACTAATATTGACCTGGGATACAGTTGGTTAAAGGTCAAGTTTCTTTAAATATTGAAAATTAAATAAACATCTTGTTAACATTTCTGATGAATTAATTCCACAGCTTGGCAGAAGTGTATGTAGGACGAGTCTTGGTGCAGGCAGCATTGTGTGCAATTCTTTAGAATATGACTGGCTGTCTATATGAATCTGCCAACACAGAATGTTGTCTGGTCATGAACAAGTCTGGAACCAAAGCCATACATGAGGGGTTAAAACTCAGTTAGTATTGTTTTACAGTTCTTTCACTTAAGCTAAATTCCATTTCCATTTCAGGTGATCTTTAAAAAAAAAAATCCATGCTGTTGTTCAACAAGTACTACTTAGCAACACTGATTTAAGTAATTCATGTGTTTGGAGAGTAATAGAAAAACATGTTCTGCTAGTGTTATGCGATAAAGATGAAATTGGAACAAGCACCACAGCATGTGAGTATTAACTTTGATTGTTTCATATGTAATTAATTAATTATCATCCATACAACATAATATTATTATACTATTACAACAATGATTATAGTTCAGATTATGCGAGCTCCCCTAGCGGAAACAAGGTCACAATATCAGCAACAACCACAGTATGCGAGTATTAACTTTGATTGTTTCATATGTAATTGAATAATTATCATCAATACAACATATTAATATTATATTTCAGATGATGCAAGTTCCCGTAGATGAAACAAACGTTCCGGCTATAGCTGAAGCAAGCATTCCGGTTATAGTTGGAACAAGCTGCTACAGATGATCAGCAACAGATGTGAGCCAATCTTTTGTAAGTATATCATTGTAATTTATATGATCCAGAATTTGTTGTCAAGGAATTCCTGTTACATCTCAAATAAAGGCCTTTTTCTCCAATTTCAATGATTTTTTTCTTGATATTGTAACTTCTTTAAAAAAAGGGATGACACAAGGACAGATATGAAACAAAATATGTTTTTAGAATTGTCAAGTTAATTCCTTTCTGGTCATGAAATGGCGTAAAGTTTGACATTTTTTTTATAAAAAAAATAGAGGGGTCAATTAGGGATCGAATAGTTCATAAATATTGCCAGATATTTTGCTAAAAGTATACATATGTCGATATATTTATATGTTATCAGTAATCAGGACTGATATTCTGAGATTAAAATACATTGCAGGAGTATTTATATTGAATACTACTTGTTATATTTGAGACGTAACAGTTTGTGTCAAATACGTCTAGAAATGCATCCACTATAAATTACTGTCAATGTTCTGTGCGTTAATCTCTGTAGTTTTGACGTCTTATACAGAAACTCAGTCGCCACTATAAAAATGACAGAACTGCTTTGAAAGAGGGAACTTAATTTTCCGAAGTTTGTCAAGGAGCTAAATTCGTGTCTCATATCGTTACGTCTCGAAATTTTAAACCAATCCGCAACACTTTGATTCGCTTATTGTCGTGTTCCACCAAACAAACACGCCGGAAATGCTTTTCTCCGCCCGAATCGATGACGTAGTACACAAAATCGTGACATTTGTTATTGTGAAATGAAAATCGCGGTAGACTTGGACGTGGAGCCTATTGACAATTGTTACGTCTGAACAAAGGTAAATTGCCCAGTTTAATGACTTTTTATAAACGTTAAAACCATGTTGCAGACGGAAAATGATAAAGATAGTACATATTATTCAACTCTTTACATGAATTTAGCGGAAGAAACGGTGCCATAACAAACACAAATTTAAATGGATAAATATTGCACACTCACTACGTTGTTGCAAAGGGCTCGTATGTAAAACCTGCTTATATTCGACTTGATGGTCACTATTTTGATTCCATTTCGACAACGCTTTATTTCAGTGTATTTTTATCGTTGCAACACGTGGAATTGAAACTAACATTGGCTTATTACCCAAGTTGTTTAGTGAATATTAGGTATTTTTTTACAAGGCGTAACTTTGACCCCAAAAATTGAACACATTCAGTTGTGTCCAGTTTACATCTGAAATGTTTTCTTTGGATAATTTCTGACTTCTTTATTAATTCATAAACAATGTAACTTCAAATGGTGTATTTGACAGATTCATGATTTATGTGGTTATATTGTTGCATTTTATGTGTAGCATTTAAGCATATGATGATAAGGTTTAACGATGTAAATTTGAAGTAAATCTTGGTGTCTTTGTTACAGTTTGATATATTGTGAGGTGTTTATGTTACATCTACAATGTAAATGTTTTTTTCTGCTCTATTGTAACTTGTTGGCCTGTACATTATACAATTGCATTACATTTAGCAGTGTTTAAAAGCTGCTCATTTTCATTACCTTGCAATGATTGACCATTCCTTTCAGTGCATTCATATTTTGCACTCACAGATGTAACAAGATGCCAAACATTGTGTCCATGTTACTTGTGAGGTGAAAGACTTGGTAGTCAATGTTACATCTGATGCTATGACAGCCATGATATTCATATTGGTGTATAATTGAGTGAATTGTTTCCATTCCATGCTTTATCAAGGAAATGAAGAGCAGTTTAGAAATGTCTATGTATGCTAGAATACACAAATAATTTTGTTCAATAGCTTTAATGGATTAAGAGATAACAGTGACACCAGTTTTGGTGTCTCAGTTAATTCGAAGAATAATTATTCGAGTCTTTGTTACGTCTCATTGCATTCTTTGATATTTGCAATGAATATACCTTAACCAATTTACTAAGAGTTAAGAATGTTCATAAATCTTCTATTTTAATCTGTTCATCCTAAGAAAAAGCAGTCAATGTGTTTCAATGTCCTAAGCACATTAAGAGATAACATTGACACTTGTACTTGTGTCTCTGTTACGAAAATTGTAAGTAATTGAGTCAATGTTACATCTCACATTATAAATTGAGAAACACTTTCATTCTTTTATACATATTTTTATTGGCCCATTTCTTGAACTCTTTCAGTAGTAACAATGACACTAACATTTGTCTCTTTGTTACTACCACGCACAAAATGTTTGAGTCTATGTTACTTCTCTGATAACAAACTGAAATTCTTAAAAAATGTATTAGAAGACCATGATTGTAAAATGTTTGTGGAATCGAGGATTTAAACCATGAGTATTTGGTAATACAATTTGTCCATTATTTATTGAGTTTTTATACTATTTTCTGTATCTTTAAGAGATGTAACTTGGACCCAGTAAAATGAGTCCATGTTACATCTTTGTAGTTTCATGTGATCTTGTATCTAATTAATTATTCAAGGTTCAATTTAGAATCTCATTATCTTGAAATTTAGAAAGTTGATTTAATGATTGTAAAAGCAATGTATGAATGTAAACAATATTTAAATTCAAAATTTAACTTTGAGAAGTAACATGGAATCAAAAAGTTTAACAACTGAAAATTAAGTTCATATAAATATTATGTAAACTGATACCGAAACAGTGTTGAAAATGAATCAAATTCCTGCCTAATAATGACAATATCAAACTGAACATTTTCTCTTCATTTCAGGACCTTTTACACTTTGTGATGGCTGAGCCCTGACACATCAAAAGGTTCAATACCGACACCAAGGTATGATATTTATTACATGTAACATTAAATATCTAGTCAAAACACTGTAAGGACCCGGTAATGTCTTGTTAGTGGGCAAGCAAATATTGGCAAAAAGATTAATTAATAAACGTTTCCTTGACCTACTTTGTCTGTGCTGTATAAGCGTATACGTCTTGAATGATCAAATTGTTCAACTAGAATATTTCACGATTTCAAAACGATATCTAGCTCATACTTTCAACATAACCTGCCCGGGCGGCCGGGCCGGGCCTTTCTATTTTCATTATATCCTCAATAATTATGTCTCCCCCTGTATACAGGGGAGATATATTGTTTTTGTCCTTGATGTCTGTCTGTCTGTTCGTCCCCAAAATCTTGTCCGATCCATATCTCCCAGACGGCTTGAAGGATTTTCATGAAACTTGGGTCACATGTTCACCTCATCAAGGCGACGTGCAGAACCCGCGTCTCGACAATATAGGGTCAAGGTCACGCTTGAAGGTCAAAGGTTTGAGGCTTTATTTCGTGTCCGCTCCATATCTCCCAGACGGCTTGAAGGATTTTCATGAAACTTGGGTCACATGTTCACCTCATCAAGGTGACGTGCAGAACTTGCGTCTCGACAATATAGGGTCAATGTCAAGGTCACGCTTGAAGGTCAAAGGTTTGAGGCTTTATTTTGTGTCCGCTCCATATCTCCCAGACGGCTTGAAGGATTTTCATGAAACTTGGGTCACATGTTCACCTCATCAAGGCGACGTGCAGAACCCGTGTCTCGACAATATAGGGTCAAGGTCACGCTTGAAGGTCAAAGGTTTGAGGCTTTATTTCGTGTCCGCTCCATATCTCCAAGACGGCTTGAAAGATTTTCATGAAACTTGGGTCACATGTTCACCTCATCAAGGCGACGTGCATAACCCGCGTCTCGACCATACCGGGTCAAGGTCAAGGTCACGTTTGAAGGTCAAAGGTTTGAGGCTTTATTTTGTGTCAACTCCATATCTCCAAGACGGTTTGAAGTATTTTCATGAAACTTGGGTCAGATGTTCACCTCATCAAGGCGACGTGCAGAACCCGCGTCTCGACCATACTGGGTCAAGGTCACGCTTGAAGGTCAAAGGTTTGAGGCTTTATTTTGTGTCCACTCCATATCTCCTTAAAGGATTTTCATGATACGTGGGTCACATGTTCACCTCATCAAGGCGACGTGCAGAACCCGCGTCTCGACCATACCGGTTCAAGGTCAAGGTCACGCTTGAAGGTCAAAGGTTTTAGGCTTTATTTCGTGTCCACTCAATATCTCCAAGACGGCTTGAAGGATTTTCATGAAACTTGGGTCAGATGTTCACCTCGTCAAGGCGACGTGCAGAACCCGCGTCTCGACCATACTGGGTCAATGTCAAGGTCACGCTTGAAGGTCAAATGTTTGAGGCTTTATTTTGTGTCCGCTCCATATCTCCTTAAAGGATTTTCATGAAACTTGGGTCACATGTTCACCTCATCAAGGCGACGTGCAGAACCCGTGTCTCGACAATATAGGGTCAAGGTCACGCTTGAAGGTCAAAGGTTTGAGGCTTTATTTCGTGTCCGCTCCATATCTCCAAGACGGCTTGAAAGATTTTCATGAAAATTAGGTCACATGTTCACCTCACCAAGGCGACGTGCAGAACCCGCGTCTCGAACATACTGGGTCAAGGTCAAGGTCACGCTTGAAGGTCAAATGTTTGAGGCTTTATTTTGTGCCGCTCCATATCTCCAAAACAGCTTAAAGAATTTTCATGAAACTTGGGTCACATGTTCACCTCATCAAGGCGACGTGCAGAACCCGCGTCTCGACCATACCGGTTCAAGGTCAAGGTCACGCTTGAAGCTCAAAGGTTTTAGGCTTTATTTCCTGTCCACTCAATATCTCCAAGACGGCTTGCTTATGTTTAGCAACAGTTGTTAACTGTTTTGAAGAATACTTCAGTCTTGAATGTTACAGCTGCAGTAAAAATATGTGTTTCTGTAAACCATTTGAAATCATGTCCACTTTGTACCAGGTCAAGACAAAACATTAGTAATTAAAAATTTAGTACTGTCCAACTTGGTCAAATTTTTGTTTGTCTGCTTTATAGGTTGGAATGTTTTGAGAGATTTTGACAGATATTTGAGGGGGAGACATATGTTTTTGTCAAAACAATTCTAGTTCATATCTGACATCGTGAGCTGATCGGTATGGCCCCTGATATGCAGTTTAACTCAAAATTCGAAGTATAAAGTAAAATGACCCGTGAACAGATACTAACCCTTTCCCACATGCAGCTATGTTATGCCTCTTTCCACACTTATTTAGTAATGCAACAACTCGCTTCCAAGATCAAAACCCATACAATGCAAACAAAACGACATTTTAAAGCATGGCGGGCAATTGCTTCTCTTGCCACAATGTGTTCAGGTCTATGGCATAGCTGGGTTGATTCACCCAGGGATCACGAGTGTGTGAACTGACGGGGTGGTATGACTTGAATGATGTGGAAATCGGCCTAAAACACCCAACAATACAAAAAAAACGACCTCTGAAAGCAGGGCGGGCAATTGCTCCCTTTGTCACAGTGTGTTCAGTACGATTGAGTAGCTGGGTTGAATCACCCAGGACGCATGAGTATGTGAACAGTGCGTGTGATTTGACATATATGATGTTGAAAACGGCGTAGTACAACCAACAATACAAACAAAACGACCTTTGAAATCATGATTAGCAATGGCTCCTCTTTCCACACTGTTTTCAGTCCTAACGCATAGCTGGGTTGAATCACCCAGGACGCATGGGTATGTGAACAGTGCGTGCGATTTGACATGTATGATGTTGAAAACGGCGTAAAATACCCAACAACGCAAAAAAACATGAGTATGTGCAAACAAAACGACATTTTAAAGCATGGCGGGCAATTGCTTCTCTTGTCACAATGTGCTCAGGTCTATTGCATAGCTGGGTTGAGTCACCCAGGGATCACGAGTGTGTGAACTGACGGGGTGGTATGACTGGAATGATGTGGAAAACGGCCTAAAACACCCAACTATAAAAACAAAACGACCTTTGAAATCATGATTAGCAATGGCTCATCTTTCCACACTGTCTTCAGTCCTAATGCATAGCTGGGTTGATTCTCCCAGGTCCCATGAGTTTGTGAACTGTGAGAGTGATTGGACATAAATGCTGTTGAAAACGGCCTAAAACTCCGTACAGTGCACTCAAAACGACCGTTGAAAACATGACGAGCAATGGCTCATTATGCCACACTGTTTTCAGTCTTATCGCGTAGATTTGTTGATTCACCCAGGAAGCATGTGTGTGTGTGAGCAGGGAGGGGTATTTAACATAATTGCTGTTGAAAACGGCCTAAAACAACCAACAACGCAATCAAAACGACCTTTGAAAACATGATAAGCAATGGCTCCTTTTACCACACTGTTTTCAGTCCTATTGCCTAGCTGTGTAGAATCACCCACAAAAAAAAACACGAGTATGTGCACTGTGATGGAGATTGGGCATACATGCTGTTGAAAACGGCCTAAAACCCCAACAATGCAAGCAAAACGACCTTTGAAAACATGATGAGCAATGGCTGTTTTTATCACAATGTTTTCGATAGTTCATTTATAGGGAGTGTATGCATATGTGGAAACGGGGTTGTGGGAAAATCGTTCACTGTACCGCCGAAAGGGATTTGGCCTGCAGAGGTGCGAGAACCCGTGAACAGATACTAACCCTTTCCCACATGCAGCTATGTTATGCCTCTTTCCACACTTATTTAGTAATGCAACAACTCGCTTCCAAGATCAAAACCCATACAATGCAAACAAAACGACATTTTAAAGCATGGCGGGCAATTGCTTCTCTTGCCACAATGTGTTCAGGTCTATGGCATAGCTGGGTTGATTCACCCAGGGATCACGAGTGTGTGAACTGACGGGGTGGTATGACTTGAATGATGTGGAAATCGGCCTAAAACACCCAACAATACAAAAAAAACGACCTCTGAAAGCAGGGCGGGCAATTGCTCCCTTTGTCACAGTGTGTTCAGTACGATTGAGTAGCTGGGTTGAATCACCCAGGACGCATGAGTATGTGAACAGTGCGTGTGATTTGACATATATGATGTTGAAAACGGCGTAGTACAACCAACAATACAAACAAAACGACCTTTGAAATCATGATTAGCAATGGCTCCTCTTTCCACACTGTTTTCAGTCCTAACGCATAGCTGGGTTGAATCACCCAGGACGCATGGGTATGTGAACAGTGCGTGCGATTTGACATGTATGATGTTGAAAACGGCGTAAAATACCCAACAACGCAAAAAAACATGAGTATGTGCAAACAAAACGACATTTTAAAGCATGGCGGGCAATTGCTTCTCTTGTCACAATGTGCTCAGGTCTATTGCATAGCTGGGTTGAGTCACCCAGGGATCACGAGTGTGTGAACTGACGGGGTGGTATGACTGGAATGATGTGGAAAACGGCCTAAAACACCCAACTATAAAAACAAAACGACCTTTGAAATCATGATTAGCAATGGCTCATCTTTCCACACTGTCTTCAGTCCTAATGCATAGCTGGGTTGATTCTCCCAGGTCCCATGAGTTTGTGAACTGTGAGAGTGATTGGACATAAATGCTGTTGAAAACGGCCTAAAACTCCGTACAGTGCACTCAAAACGACCGTTGAAAACATGACGAGCAATGGCTCATTATGCCACACTGTTTTCAGTCTTATCGCGTAGATTTGTTGATTCACCCAGGAAGCATGTGTGTGTGTGAGCAGGGAGGGGTATTTAACATAATTGCTGTTGAAAACGGCCTAAAACAACCAACAACGCAATCAAAACGACCTTTGAAAACATGATAAGCAATGGCTCCTTTTACCACACTGTTTTCAGTCCTATTGCCTAGCTGTGTAGAATCACCCACAAAAAAAAACACGAGTATGTGCACTGTGATGGAGATTGGGCATACATGCTGTTGAAAACGGCCTAAAACCCCAACAATGCAAGCAAAACGACCTTTGAAAACATGATGAGCAATGGCTGTTTTTATCACAATGTTTTCGATAGTTCATTTATAGGGAGTGTATGCATATGTGGAAACGGGGTTGTGGGAAAATCGTTCACTGTACCGCCGAAAGGGATTTGGCCTGCAGAGGTGCGAGAACCCGTGAACAGATACTAACCCTTTCCCACATGCAGCTATGTTATGCCTCTTTCCACACTTATTTAGTAATGCAACAACTCGCTTCCAAGATCAAAACCCATACAATGCAAACAAAACGACATTTTAAAGCATGGCGGGCAATTGCTTCTCTTGCCACAATGTGTTCAGGTCTATGGCATAGCTGGGTTGATTCACCCAGGGATCACGAGTGTGTGAACTGACGGGGTGGTATGACTTGAATGATGTGGAAATCGGCCTAAAACACCCAACAATACAAAAAAAACGACCTCTGAAAGCAGGGCGGGCAATTGCTCCCTTTGTCACAGTGTGTTCAGTACGATTGAGTAGCTGGGTTGAATCACCCAGGACGCATGAGTATGTGAACAGTGCGTGTGATTTGACATATATGATGTTGAAAACGGCGTAGTACAACCAACAATACAAACAAAACGACCTTTGAAATCATGATTAGCAATGGCTCCTCTTTCCACACTGTTTTCAGTCCTAACGCATAGCTGGGTTGAATCACCCAGGACGCATGGGTATGTGAACAGTGCGTGCGATTTGACATGTATGATGTTGAAAACGGCGTAAAATACCCAACAACGCAAAAAAACATGAGTATGTGCAAACAAAACGACATTTTAAAGCATGGCGGGCAATTGCTTCTCTTGTCACAATGTGCTCAGGTCTATTGCATAGCTGGGTTGAGTCACCCAGGGATCACGAGTGTGTGAACTGACGGGGTGGTATGACTGGAATGATGTGGAAAACGGCCTAAAACACCCAACTATAAAAACAAAACGACCTTTGAAATCATGATTAGCAATGGCTCATCTTTCCACACTGTCTTCAGTCCTAATGCATAGCTGGGTTGATTCTCCCAGGTCCCATGAGTTTGTGAACTGTGAGAGTGATTGGACATAAATGCTGTTGAAAACGGCCTAAAACTCCGTACAGTGCACTCAAAACGACCGTTGAAAACATGACGAGCAATGGCTCATTATGCCACACTGTTTTCAGTCTTATCGCGTAGATTTGTTGATTCACCCAGGAAGCATGTGTGTGTGTGAGCAGGGAGGGGTATTTAACATAATTGCTGTTGAAAACGGCCTAAAACAACCAACAACGCAATCAAAACGACCTTTGAAAACATGATAAGCAATGGCTCCTTTTACCACACTGTTTTCAGTCCTATTGCCTAGCTGTGTAGAATCACCCACAAAAAAAAACACGAGTATGTGCACTGTGATGGAGATTGGGCATACATGCTGTTGAAAACGGCCTAAAACCCCAACAATGCAAGCAAAACGACCTTTGAAAACATGATGAGCAATGGCTGTTTTTATCACAATGTTTTCGATAGTTCATTTATAGGGAGTGTATGCATATGTGGAAACGGGGTTGTGGGAAAATCGTTCACTGTACCGCCGAAAGGGATTTGGCCTGCAGAGGTGCGAGAACCCGTGAACAGATACTAACCCTTTCCCACATGCAGCTATGTTATGCCTCTTTCCACACTTATTTAGTAATGCAACAACTCGCTTCCAAGATCAAAACCCATACAATGCAAACAAAACGACATTTTAAAGCATGGCGGGCAATTGCTTCTCTTGCCACAATGTGTTCAGGTCTATGGCATAGCTGGGTTGATTCACCCAGGGATCACGAGTGTGTGAACTGACGGGGTGGTATGACTTGAATGATGTGGAAATCGGCCTAAAACACCCAACAATACAAAAAAAACGACCTCTGAAAGCAGGGCGGGCAATTGCTCCCTTTGTCACAGTGTGTTCAGTACGATTGAGTAGCTGGGTTGAATCACCCAGGACGCATGAGTATGTGAACAGTGCGTGTGATTTGACATATATGATGTTGAAAACGGCGTAGTACAACCAACAATACAAACAAAACGACCTTTGAAATCATGATTAGCAATGGCTCCTCTTTCCACACTGTTTTCAGTCCTAACGCATAGCTGGGTTGAATCACCCAGGACGCATGGGTATGTGAACAGTGCGTGCGATTTGACATGTATGATGTTGAAAACGGCGTAAAATACCCAACAACGCAAAAAAACATGAGTATGTGCAAACAAAACGACATTTTAAAGCATGGCGGGCAATTGCTTCTCTTGTCACAATGTGCTCAGGTCTATTGCATAGCTGGGTTGAGTCACCCAGGGATCACGAGTGTGTGAACTGACGGGGTGGTATGACTGGAATGATGTGGAAAACGGCCTAAAACACCCAACT
The DNA here is from genome assembly GCA_031761405.1 of Serripes groenlandicus. Lineage (NCBI taxonomy): Eukaryota > Metazoa > Mollusca > Bivalvia > Cardiida > Cardiidae > Serripes > Serripes groenlandicus. The sequence continues at coordinate 79,460 of JASEVX010000559.1, forward strand.
ATAAAAACAAAACGACCTTTGAAATCATGATTAGCAATGGCTCATCTTTCCACACTGTCTTCAGTCCTAATGCATAGCTGGGTTGATTCTCCCAGGTCCCATGAGTTTGTGAACTGTGAGAGTGATTGGACATAAATGCTGTTGAAAACGGCCTAAAACTCCGTACAGTGCACTCAAAACGACCGTTGAAAACATGACGAGCAATGGCTCATTATGCCACACTGTTTTCAGTCTTATCGCGTAGATTTGTTGATTCACCCAGGAAGCATGTGTGTGTGTGAGCAGGGAGGGGTATTTAACATAATTGCTGTTGAAAACGGCCTAAAACAACCAACAACGCAATCAAAACGACCTTTGAAAACATGATAAGCAATGGCTCCTTTTACCACACTGTTTTCAGTCCTATTGCCTAGCTGTGTAGAATCACCCACAAAAAAAAACACGAGTATGTGCACTGTGATGGAGATTGGGCATACATGCTGTTGAAAACGGCCTAAAACCCCAACAATGCAAGCAAAACGACCTTTGAAAACATGATGAGCAATGGCTGTTTTTATCACAATGTTTTCGATAGTTCATTTATAGGGAGTGTATGCATATGTGGAAACGGGGTTGTGGGAAAATCGTTCACTGTACCGCCGAAAGGGATTTGGCCTGCAGAGGTGCGAGAACCCGTGAACAGATACTAACCCTTTCCCACATGCAGCTATGTTATGCCTCTTTCCACACTTATTTAGTAATGCAACAACTCGCTTCCAAGATCAAAACCCATACAATGCAAACAAAACGACATTTTAAAGCATGGCGGGCAATTGCTTCTCTTGCCACAATGTGTTCAGGTCTATGGCATAGCTGGGTTGATTCACCCAGGGATCACGAGTGTGTGAACTGACGGGGTGGTATGACTTGAATGATGTGGAAATCGGCCTAAAACACCCAACAATACAAAAAAAACGACCTCTGAAAGCAGGGCGGGCAATTGCTCCCTTTGTCACAGTGTGTTCAGTACGATTGAGTAGCTGGGTTGAATCACCCAGGACGCATGAGTATGTGAACAGTGCGTGTGATTTGACATATATGATGTTGAAAACGGCGTAGTACAACCAACAATACAAACAAAACGACCTTTGAAATCATGATTAGCAATGGCTCCTCTTTCCACACTGTTTTCAGTCCTAACGCATAGCTGGGTTGAATCACCCAGGACGCATGGGTATGTGAACAGTGCGTGCGATTTGACATGTATGATGTTGAAAACGGCGTAAAATACCCAACAACGCAAAAAAACATGAGTATGTGCAAACAAAACGACATTTTAAAGCATGGCGGGCAATTGCTTCTCTTGTCACAATGTGCTCAGGTCTATTGCATAGCTGGGTTGAGTCACCCAGGGATCACGAGTGTGTGAACTGACGGGGTGGTATGACTGGAATGATGTGGAAAACGGCCTAAAACACCCAACTATAAAAACAAAACGACCTTTGAAATCATGATTAGCAATGGCTCATCTTTCCACACTGTCTTCAGTCCTAATGCATAGCTGGGTTGATTCTCCCAGGTCCCATGAGTTTGTGAACTGTGAGAGTGATTGGACATAAATGCTGTTGAAAACGGCCTAAAACTCCGTACAGTGCACTCAAAACGACCGTTGAAAACATGACGAGCAATGGCTCATTATGCCACACTGTTTTCAGTCTTATCGCGTAGATTTGTTGATTCACCCAGGAAGCATGTGTGTGTGTGAGCAGGGAGGGGTATTTAACATAATTGCTGTTGAAAACGGCCTAAAACAACCAACAACGCAATCAAAACGACCTTTGAAAACATGATAAGCAATGGCTCCTTTTACCACACTGTTTTCAGTCCTATTGCCTAGCTGTGTAGAATCACCCACAAAAAAAAACACGAGTATGTGCACTGTGATGGAGATTGGGCATACATGCTGTTGAAAACGGCCTAAAACCCCAACAATGCAAGCAAAACGACCTTTGAAAACATGATGAGCAATGGCTGTTTTTATCACAATGTTTTCGATAGTTCATTTATAGGGAGTGTATGCATATGTGGAAACGGGGTTGTGGGAAAATCGTTCACTGTACCGCCGAAAGGGATTTGGCCTGCAGAGGTGCGAGAACCCGTGAACAGATACTAACCCTTTCCCACATGCAGCTATGTTATGCCTCTTTCCACACTTATTTAGTAATGCAACAACTCGCTTCCAAGATCAAAACCCATACAATGCAAACAAAACGACATTTTAAAGCATGGCGGGCAATTGCTTCTCTTGCCACAATGTGTTCAGGTCTATGGCATAGCTGGGTTGATTCACCCAGGGATCACGAGTGTGTGAACTGACGGGGTGGTATGACTTGAATGATGTGGAAATCGGCCTAAAACACCCAACAATACAAAAAAAACGACCTCTGAAAGCAGGGCGGGCAATTGCTCCCTTTGTCACAGTGTGTTCAGTACGATTGAGTAGCTGGGTTGAATCACCCAGGACGCATGAGTATGTGAACAGTGCGTGTGATTTGACATATATGATGTTGAAAACGGCGTAGTACAACCAACAATACAAACAAAACGACCTTTGAAATCATGATTAGCAATGGCTCCTCTTTCCACACTGTTTTCAGTCCTAACGCATAGCTGGGTTGAATCACCCAGGACGCATGGGTATGTGAACAGTGCGTGCGATTTGACATGTATGATGTTGAAAACGGCGTAAAATACCCAACAACGCAAAAAAACATGAGTATGTGCAAACAAAACGACATTTTAAAGCATGGCGGGCAATTGCTTCTCTTGTCACAATGTGCTCAGGTCTATTGCATAGCTGGGTTGAGTCACCCAGGGATCACGAGTGTGTGAACTGACGGGGTGGTATGACTGGAATGATGTGGAAAACGGCCTAAAACACCCAACTATAAAAACAAAACGACCTTTGAAATCATGATTAGCAATGGCTCATCTTTCCACACTGTCTTCAGTCCTAATGCATAGCTGGGTTGATTCTCCCAGGTCCCATGAGTTTGTGAACTGTGAGAGTGATTGGACATAAATGCTGTTGAAAACGGCCTAAAACTCCGTACAGTGCACTCAAAACGACCGTTGAAAACATGACGAGCAATGGCTCATTATGCCACACTGTTTTCAGTCTTATCGCGTAGATTTGTTGATTCACCCAGGAAGCATGTGTGTGTGTGAGCAGGGAGGGGTATTTAACATAATTGCTGTTGAAAACGGCCTAAAACAACCAACAACGCAATCAAAACGACCTTTGAAAACATGATAAGCAATGGCTCCTTTTACCACACTGTTTTCAGTCCTATTGCCTAGCTGTGTAGAATCACCCACAAAAAAAAACACGAGTATGTGCACTGTGATGGAGATTGGGCATACATGCTGTTGAAAACGGCCTAAAACCCCAACAATGCAAGCAAAACGACCTTTGAAAACATGATGAGCAATGGCTGTTTTTATCACAATGTTTTCGATAGTTCATTTATAGGGAGTGTATGCATATGTGGAAACGGGGTTGTGGGAAAATCGTTCACTGTACCGCCGAAAGGGATTTGGCCTGCAGAGGTGCGAGAACCCGTGAACAGATACTAACCCTTTCCCACATGCAGCTATGTTATGCCTCTTTCCACACTTATTTAGTAATGCAACAACTCGCTTCCAAGATCAAAACCCATACAATGCAAACAAAACGACATTTTAAAGCATGGCGGGCAATTGCTTCTCTTGCCACAATGTGTTCAGGTCTATGGCATAGCTGGGTTGATTCACCCAGGGATCACGAGTGTGTGAACTGACGGGGTGGTATGACTTGAATGATGTGGAAATCGGCCTAAAACACCCAACAATACAAAAAAAACGACCTCTGAAAGCAGGGCGGGCAATTGCTCCCTTTGTCACAGTGTGTTCAGTACGATTGAGTAGCTGGGTTGAATCACCCAGGACGCATGAGTATGTGAACAGTGCGTGTGATTTGACATATATGATGTTGAAAACGGCGTAGTACAACCAACAATACAAACAAAACGACCTTTGAAATCATGATTAGCAATGGCTCCTCTTTCCACACTGTTTTCAGTCCTAACGCATAGCTGGGTTGAATCACCCAGGACGCATGGGTATGTGAACAGTGCGTGCGATTTGACATGTATGATGTTGAAAACGGCGTAAAATACCCAACAACGCAAAAAAACATGAGTATGTGCAAACAAAACGACATTTTAAAGCATGGCGGGCAATTGCTTCTCTTGTCACAATGTGCTCAGGTCTATTGCATAGCTGGGTTGAGTCACCCAGGGATCACGAGTGTGTGAACTGACGGGGTGGTATGACTGGAATGATGTGGAAAACGGCCTAAAACACCCAACTATAAAAACAAAACGACCTTTGAAATCATGATTAGCAATGGCTCATCTTTCCACACTGTCTTCAGTCCTAATGCATAGCTGGGTTGATTCTCCCAGGTCCCATGAGTTTGTGAACTGTGAGAGTGATTGGACATAAATGCTGTTGAAAACGGCCTAAAACTCCGTACAGTGCACTCAAAACGACCGTTGAAAACATGACGAGCAATGGCTCATTATGCCACACTGTTTTCAGTCTTATCGCGTAGATTTGTTGATTCACCCAGGAAGCATGTGTGTGTGTGAGCAGGGAGGGGTATTTAACATAATTGCTGTTGAAAACGGCCTAAAACAACCAACAACGCAATCAAAACGACCTTTGAAAACATGATAAGCAATGGCTCCTTTTACCACACTGTTTTCAGTCCTATTGCCTAGCTGTGTAGAATCACCCACAAAAAAAAACACGAGTATGTGCACTGTGATGGAGATTGGGCATACATGCTGTTGAAAACGGCCTAAAACCCCAACAATGCAAGCAAAACGACCTTTGAAAACATGATGAGCAATGGCTGTTTTTATCACAATGTTTTCGATAGTTCATTTATAGGGAGTGTATGCATATGTGGAAACGGGGTTGTGGGAAAATCGTTCACTGTACCGCCGAAAGGGATTTGGCCTGCAGAGGTGCGAGAACCCGTGAACAGATACTAACCCTTTCCCACATGCAGCTATGTTATGCCTCTTTCCACACTTATTTAGTAATGCAACAACTCGCTTCCAAGATCAAAACCCATACAATGCAAACAAAACGACATTTTAAAGCATGGCGGGCAATTGCTTCTCTTGCCACAATGTGTTCAGGTCTATGGCATAGCTGGGTTGATTCACCCAGGGATCACGAGTGTGTGAACTGACGGGGTGGTATGACTTGAATGATGTGGAAATCGGCCTAAAACACCCAACAATACAAAAAAAACGACCTCTGAAAGCAGGGCGGGCAATTGCTCCCTTTGTCACAGTGTGTTCAGTACGATTGAGTAGCTGGGTTGAATCACCCAGGACGCATGAGTATGTGAACAGTGCGTGTGATTTGACATATATGATGTTGAAAACGGCGTAGTACAACCAACAATACAAACAAAACGACCTTTGAAATCATGATTAGCAATGGCTCCTCTTTCCACACTGTTTTCAGTCCTAACGCATAGCTGGGTTGAATCACCCAGGACGCATGGGTATGTGAACAGTGCGTGCGATTTGACATGTATGATGTTGAAAACGGCGTAAAATACCCAACAACGCAAAAAAACATGAGTATGTGCAAACAAAACGACATTTTAAAGCATGGCGGGCAATTGCTTCTCTTGTCACAATGTGCTCAGGTCTATTGCATAGCTGGGTTGAGTCACCCAGGGATCACGAGTGTGTGAACTGACGGGGTGGTATGACTGGAATGATGTGGAAAACGGCCTAAAACACCCAACTATAAAAACAAAACGACCTTTGAAATCATGATTAGCAATGGCTCATCTTTCCACACTGTCTTCAGTCCTAATGCATAGCTGGGTTGATTCTCCCAGGTCCCATGAGTTTGTGAACTGTGAGAGTGATTGGACATAAATGCTGTTGAAAACGGCCTAAAACTCCGTACAGTGCACTCAAAACGACCGTTGAAAACATGACGAGCAATGGCTCATTATGCCACACTGTTTTCAGTCTTATCGCGTAGATTTGTTGATTCACCCAGGAAGCATGTGTGTGTGTGAGCAGGGAGGGGTATTTAACATAATTGCTGTTGAAAACGGCCTAAAACAACCAACAACGCAATCAAAACGACCTTTGAAAACATGATAAGCAATGGCTCCTTTTACCACACTGTTTTCAGTCCTATTGCCTAGCTGTGTAGAATCACCCACAAAAAAAAACACGAGTATGTGCACTGTGATGGAGATTGGGCATACATGCTGTTGAAAACGGCCTAAAACCCCAACAATGCAAGCAAAACGACCTTTGAAAACATGATGAGCAATGGCTGTTTTTATCACAATGTTTTCGATAGTTCATTTATAGGGAGTGTATGCATATGTGGAAACGGGGTTGTGGGAAAATCGTTCACTGTACCGCCGAAAGGGATTTGGCCTGCAGAGGTGCGAGAACCCGTGAACAGATACTAACCCTTTCCCACATGCAGCTATGTTATGCCTCTTTCCACACTTATTTAGTAATGCAACAACTCGCTTCCAAGATCAAAACCCATACAATGCAAACAAAACGACATTTTAAAGCATGGCGGGCAATTGCTTCTCTTGCCACAATGTGTTCAGGTCTATGGCATAGCTGGGTTGATTCACCCAGGGATCACGAGTGTGTGAACTGACGGGGTGGTATGACTTGAATGATGTGGAAATCGGCCTAAAACACCCAACAATACAAAAAAAACGACCTCTGAAAGCAGGGCGGGCAATTGCTCCCTTTGTCACAGTGTGTTCAGTACGATTGAGTAGCTGGGTTGAATCACCCAGGACGCATGAGTATGTGAACAGTGCGTGTGATTTGACATATATGATGTTGAAAACGGCGTAGTACAACCAACAATACAAACAAAACGACCTTTGAAATCATGATTAGCAATGGCTCCTCTTTCCACACTGTTTTCAGTCCTAACGCATAGCTGGGTTGAATCACCCAGGACGCATGGGTATGTGAACAGTGCGTGCGATTTGACATGTATGATGTTGAAAACGGCGTAAAATACCCAACAACGCAAAAAAACATGAGTATGTGCAAACAAAACGACATTTTAAAGCATGGCGGGCAATTGCTTCTCTTGTCACAATGTGCTCAGGTCTATTGCATAGCTGGGTTGAGTCACCCAGGGATCACGAGTGTGTGAACTGACGGGGTGGTATGACTGGAATGATGTGGAAAACGGCCTAAAACACCCAACTATAAAAACAAAACGACCTTTGAAATCATGATTAGCAATGGCTCATCTTTCCACACTGTCTTCAGTCCTAATGCATAGCTGGGTTGATTCTCCCAGGTCCCATGAGTTTGTGAACTGTGAGAGTGATTGGACATAAATGCTGTTGAAAACGGCCTAAAACTCCGTACAGTGCACTCAAAACGACCGTTGAAAACATGACGAGCAATGGCTCATTATGCCACACTGTTTTCAGTCTTATCGCGTAGATTTGTTGATTCACCCAGGAAGCATGTGTGTGTGTGAGCAGGGAGGGGTATTTAACATAATTGCTGTTGAAAACGGCCTAAAACAACCAACAACGCAATCAAAACGACCTTTGAAAACATGATAAGCAATGGCTCCTTTTACCACACTGTTTTCAGTCCTATTGCCTAGCTGTGTAGAATCACCCACAAAAAAAAACACGAGTATGTGCACTGTGATGGAGATTGGGCATACATGCTGTTGAAAACGGCCTAAAACCCCAACAATGCAAGCAAAACGACCTTTGAAAACATGATGAGCAATGGCTGTTTTTATCACAATGTTTTCGATAGTTCATTTATAGGGAGTGTATGCATATGTGGAAACGGGGTTGTGGGAAAATCGTTCACTGTACCGCCGAAAGGGATTTGGCCTGCAGAGGTGCGAGAACCCGTGAACAGATACTAACCCTTTCCCACATGCAGCTATGTTATGCCTCTTTCCACACTTATTTAGTAATGCAACAACTCGCTTCCAAGATCAAAACCCATACAATGCAAACAAAACGACATTTTAAAGCATGGCGGGCAATTGCTTCTCTTGCCACAATGTGTTCAGGTCTATGGCATAGCTGGGTTGATTCACCCAGGGATCACGAGTGTGTGAACTGACGGGGTGGTATGACTTGAATGATGTGGAAATCGGCCTAAAACACCCAACAATACAAAAAAAACGACCTCTGAAAGCAGGGCGGGCAATTGCTCCCTTTGTCACAGTGTGTTCAGTACGATTGAGTAGCTGGGTTGAATCACCCAGGACGCATGAGTATGTGAACAGTGCGTGTGATTTGACATATATGATGTTGAAAACGGCGTAGTACAACCAACAATACAAACAAAACGACCTTTGAAATCATGATTAGCAATGGCTCCTCTTTCCACACTGTTTTCAGTCCTAACGCATAGCTGGGTTGAATCACCCAGGACGCATGGGTATGTGAACAGTGCGTGCGATTTGACATGTATGATGTTGAAAACGGCGTAAAATACCCAACAACGCAAAAAAACATGAGTATGTGCAAACAAAACGACATTTTAAAGCATGGCGGGCAATTGCTTCTCTTGTCACAATGTGCTCAGGTCTATTGCATAGCTGGGTTGAGTCACCCAGGGATCACGAGTGTGTGAACTGACGGGGTGGTATGACTGGAATGATGTGGAAAACGGCCTAAAACACCCAACTATAAAAACAAAACGACCTTTGAAATCATGATTAGCAATGGCTCATCTTTCCACACTGTCTTCAGTCCTAATGCATAGCTGGGTTGATTCTCCCAGGTCCCATGAGTTTGTGAACTGTGAGAGTGATTGGACATAAATGCTGTTGAAAACGGCCTAAAACTCCGTACAGTGCACTCAAAACGACCGTTGAAAACATGACGAGCAATGGCTCATTATGCCACACTG